>MU119536.1:0-53334 GCA_014904845.1 Acephala macrosclerotiorum
AAAAAAAAAAAAAAAAAAAAAAAAAAAAAAAAAAAAAAAAAAAAAAAAAAAAAAAAAAAAAAAAAAAAAAAAAAAAAAAAAAAAATCTAAAAAAAAGTAAATTAAAATCGATAAAAAAAATTAAAAAAGTTTTTATTACTAAAAAGAAAAAAGTTGAAAAGACTAAAAAAATAGAGTAAAAAAAAGTAGATCAACAAATAAAAACAAAAATCAAAAAAAGAAAATAAAAAACGATTAAAATTATTAAATAAATTAAAAACAAAATCAAAAAAATAGTCAAAAAAATCAAATCGTCTAAAATTGTAATATTAAGATTTGAAAGTATTGTATTACAAAGTTTAAAGTCACATGAAGAGATTGAAATGGCACAAATTGATGTTTAAAAGAAGAAAATAAAACATATAATTAAAAAAAGTCGGAAAATCATTTTGCCAGAACGAATGAAAAATTGAAGATTGCGATTAATAGAAACAGATTGAATACAATGTGCGACAGTATATTTTTAATTTTAGAAGATTCTATAAGAGAGTTGTTGAGTTATAATTTTTTAAAGTTGCGAGGCTGATAAATGGAGTGTGCATTTGGTGGGTTTGTGCACTGACAGTGGAAATCGGTTATACGACTGATAGACGCATCACCCCGCATTCTGTTTCATGATTTCGTGCTCTCTAAGTGGCCTACCTTAAACACTCGGAGCCGATCCTTCGGTTCGTGCCGTGCTGGTCAAACAATACGATGCGAGATGTTTCACGAATTGAATTCATTCGCCTGCTGCCAGCCATGGCCGGTAAAGCTGCTCCCCCGATAAATTTTGGGTAGCCCACGGTATGTGATTCAAGAGAAAGATGATGCTCATCTGAACCTCCGTCTTTATAAATGCATCAACCACACCTTTATCTCCTCATGCGATGACCGACTTGTGACTTCAAGTACCTTATAACACGCGATGGTCCCACTTCTGTCGTTCGAGCCACTCTATACTGTTGCTAATCAGTATCAATCATCATGTATCTTGAAATCCTCCATTTGAGCGCCACTCTGGCTAAAGGCCTGGTGGTGGTAAGTCATTCATCCGTTGCCTACCAAAGGGAGTCCACCTGACCTCTGATATCCAGGCAACTGTCATGTACATCGTGGGGAATTTTCTGTACAACCTATTTCTCCACCCCCTTCGAAAATATCCGGGCCCGCTCTTACATCGAGCGTCTCGAATACCATACTGCATCAGCGCGATTCAAGGCACGCTAGCCTTCGAAATTCTGGACCTGCACAACAAATACGGCTCTGTGGTGCGCGTAGCGCCCGACGAACTAGCCTTCGCCGATGCTACAGCTTGGAAAGATATCATGGGCCACAAAACGGGAGGTCAAGAGATGGGGAAATGGCCTCCCTTCACCCGCGTCCTGGACACAATGCCATCAGACATCATCAGCGCCGATCGCGAAGAACATTCCAGACTTCGACGTCAGCTAGGGCATGGATTCTCTGATAAATCTCTGAGGGAGCAGCAGCCACTGATTACTGGGTATATCGATCTTCTCATCAAGCGCTTGCGTGAGAACAGCAAGGATGGAAAGCCTCTGAATATCGCAGCTTGGTACAACTACACGACTTTTGATATCATTGGAGATTTGGCGTTTGGTGAGCCGTTCCGATGTCTTGAGGGCTCGAATTATCATCCTTGGGTGAAGATGATTTTTAAGGCGGCGAGGATGGGGACTGTGGTGCAGAGTCTGGGCCATTATCCGTTGCTTAAGAAGGTGCTCTTCAACATGGTGTCGCTATCTGTGATGCGTGGACATGATAATCACATGAGTTATACCAGAGCCAAATTGCTGAAACGGATGGAGTTGGGAGAAGAAAGGCCGGATTTGATTGAGTGGCTGTTGAAGAAGTCTGAGGATTGGGTAATTATTGTGTTTGGGTGCTTTCATGATCACGGTGCTGACCCCCTCTTTCAGGATATGGACTTTGCCAAACTTGCATCGAATGCTAGTATCTTAATCATAGCCGGCTCTGAGACAACAGCAACAGCTTTCGGGCGTGACTTACTTCTTGCTCACACACCCAGAAGCATTGGCGAAGCTTTCACATGAAGTGCGATCAGCGTTCATCACCGAGGAGGAGATCAACATCAACACCGTCAACAAACTAGAGTATATGCTAGCCTGTCTCGAAGAAACCTTGCGTCTCTATCCTCCCGTCGCTATTGGAGTACCTCGAATTGTGCCTCAAGGAGGAGGAACAATCAGTGGGCACTTTGTTCCTGAGAATGTAAGTTCTCCTGATGCATACTTATGGCCAAGCTGACAGAATGAAAAGACTCACGTTACGATCCATCAATGGGCCATGTATCACAATGAGGCTCACTTCAAGGACCCGTTCAGCTTTCATCCTGAGCGGTTCCTTGGTGACCCGAGATTCGCAAGCGATAATCGGGAAGCTCTGCAGCCGTTTCACGTCGGGCCGCGGAACTGCTTGGGGAGAAAGTAAGATATCCTTTCACTTCCATGTTCTATGTGAATGGGTTAGAAGTAGCTGACATCTTTAGCTTGGCATACACCGAGATGCGACTGATTCTTGCACGAATAATTTTCAACTTTGATATGAGACTTGTAGACGAGAATGAAGGGTGGCTAGGGCAGAAGGTGTATAACCTGTGGGACAAGGGTCCGCTCTATGTTCATCTCCGTGCTAGGTAATTGGACAGACTTGAGTCCAAGTTCAATAAGACATAGCCTTTCGAATAAATAGTACCAGAACTTCTCATGGCAGCAGCAAATTTGGGAAGTGCAGACGATACGAGAAAGTCCCGATCACGTGCTACAAATTACTCTGTATCAACGATGCAAGAAGTCGGGCATTCTTCCACATGTTTTGTATATGTTTTATAAACTAAGGGTGAATGTTCCTAATATATATATCAAAACCTTCCTGCCCCTTCCTCCTCCAACTACTCTCTACCATCCTCTTCAAGCTTAGCAACAACCTTTCCCATCATCTCCTCCAAACTCCTTCCCAAACTCCTTTTTACTATCCCTAAAATGAACTTGCTACAAGTCATCTTACTCTCGTAAAGCAACTCCTTCCCGTTGCCTCCTTCCTGCACCCTCCATTCAGTCTCTATAACAATATTCAACGGACTCTTCACCCTCATAAAAATCCCCGTTTTCAAATCTGTATACTCGCCCATGCTCTCTACATCACTCTTCCAGATCCCTCCCGGGACGTTTTGGGCATGGTCGTAGATCGCATAGACTTTCGTTTCAGAGGATGCGAGGCTTTGTAAATTTTCTGGAATGCAGGGTGTTGATGTTGGGGAGTGGTGACTTCGGTATATTTTGATAGATCGCTATCGCACTGGAGCATGAAGTCATGGTCATGGAGAACGGAGACTGCGGCTGCTCGTGTGACTCCTGCGGGGAGGGTAGCGGTGCGTGTGAAGTTTGCGGTGGAGTTCATGACTGGAAGGGTTAGCATTGGTGAAATGGGAGGGACAGAGGGGCTTTTACTACTCATTTTGTCGTAAAATTGGTGTTGTTTTGAAGGCGTCGAGAATCAAACTGAACGGAATAGGCAATTAGATGTCAAATGATTTTAAAAAAATCTTTTGACTTCAAAATCCAATGCCTGCTAAACAGATATATGAAAGAAGCTGTGAGACAGAAAGAAAGCGTTAGGTTTATTCATCTTCGACCAAGAACATTTAAGAAACAGTATTCTTAGTGAGGGTGACAAAATCTGGAAATACGAACACGATGCGATATTTTGATCTGAGTCGAGAATAGACGGGTGCCTGTTTCATCCGATCTTCGGTCTGTCCATGCAGCGCGTACCTGTACACTGGCATGCGAGTCTGACGTCGGGACTTCGAGCGCAGAGCTCCTTATGGGGTTTGCGATAAAACAGCTCTACCAGACTTCTATAATCTTGTCCAAGCATGCCAGGAACGAGCTGAATGAATCCTGGAAAGTGTTTGTGCACGTGATGCCGGTGAAGGAAACGAACCACGCCTGTCTATCAAACTGCACGATGTGTTGGAAGATGAAATTTATGTTTAAGAACTCATGATACTACCTCAAACCTCAAGATACCACTCAGATCCAGACCATTCTATTTCTGATCATCGCTTGCGCTTTCGCTCTCTGCTCAAAGTCCGGACTCATGATCGCCACGATCTTCAATGGGAACGCTTCGCGCATGATGTCAAACCTAACAGGACATTGTTTCTCATGGAACGCGGAGATCTGTAATATTGACGTGCAGTGTGATAGCATATGCTCAAGATGCGACTTCTCGAACAGATGTCTAGGCGTAAAGGAAATTTAGGAGTCCTGGATGGCAAGGACATGAATGATAGTGCGAAGAATAACCGTAGTTGCATTGTACATCGAGACTGTGAGAGCTGTGAAGGTATTGGAAAAGACAAAGGATGTCTGCGCATCTTCGACCCTGTATGGACTTCTGTATTCTCCAAATGGTTCGCCTCTCGCGTCGACCTTAGATTTTTATACTCAGCCCACTAATCTTGAACTTCTTCTAGAAGTTGAAAATTTCGTTCTTGCAAGCCAACTTCACGAGTGCTTGGTGTTGTGAGATTGGTAATCTACTACAGTAGTGGTGCTTCTTGACCGGATAAACAAAGGCAAAGAGGGATGAAGGGCATGATGTCCACTAGGCGGTGCGGCGGTGGTTTCTCAATTCCTAGAAACGGGATTGTCCGCCACGAGTGTGACGCAAACACCGATGGCTTCCTACTGAAAATGGGAATACAAGCGTCGGATACCTTCATGGAGCGGAATATGTGTTGCGCAAGACCATCTGCGCAGCTCTCTGGTCTACGCATGGCGATAATTTGGAAGGCTGCCGCTAAGTATTGGAAGCAAGCTGTTGGGTTGCTAGAATGCTACAAGATGGTTCCTGTGTTAATCCATGCCCTTAATAAAACTTGCCATTGATATGACTCTGTCATAGCTGAGACTTCCTTGTGTACTAATCGATGGAATGCTGTTGTGGCAGCGCGGACAGAGCATCTTAAAGCCGGAAGCCGTGGTGTTGGTATGAATTCAGGAAGCCTACCTATCCAGACCGTGGAAAGCCATGCGGCGCCCGTGGTCGAAAGAACTCAATAAGCTGATGAAGCTAAAACTGCTCGTTGGCTTCGACGTTGGATGGCTCACGGTACAGATGTGAGCTCTGTGGAAAGTCGAAGAACTTGCATGCTTGGATATCATCATTGTTCTCTTGTACGAAAGGTTCCTTTGTGGTGAGCACCATTGAAGAGTCCGCGAGAGGAATATCGTCGGATTCGTCACGTGAGACACGCTCTAGCTTTTCGCCGAGTGCTCGGGAGGCTCGGGAAGTATTCCGTTCCTTCTTTGACCTCGACTACACTGGGTTCTTCTTAATGACAAAGGACCGGAGACTTTCTAGATCGTACCAATGATGGGCCCGAGCAGCCCAGGCCAAACTGGAGACATTGGCGGCAGAAATCCGGCGTCTTATGGCACTGCAATCACTTCGTCAGAACTTCGTATGAAGTGGACTAGCTTTCGGGCACTCACCTTCACACGTCGTTTTCTGCATTCCTCGTAGCCCTTGCTTCGTCTCCGTCTCTTCGGGTTCATTCTTCAGCCTTGATGATGAATGCCATTGAATGGGCCCGAGTGAGCAAAAGGTAGCCGTCGAGTGAGTTTCCTATTCAGAAGTCGAACGTAGGATGGAAATTCGGGAGCGACATTGCGTCTAATGTTGGAGGTGGGATGGAACATTTTGAGAACAGGAAGGCTCGTTCATCTCAAGGATTATTTACCCCTGAGTTCCCTAGTCGCTCAATTCATACAGCTGTCGCACTCACTTCCCCAATCAGGGTTTCTAACCGAGAATGCTCAAACCTCGTGGTTTCGCGTCTGTGAGCGTCTTCCATAATAATAAACTTTAACATTATTTATATTCATATTACAAATGTACAAATTATCACATCGTTGTAGCACCCAGGTAATTCCTCGCATTTTCAAGCACCGACCTCATCCTAGAATACAACTCTCTGTTTTCATCCAGTTGCCGCCTCCCACCAGGAAAGACAACATTGCGAAGATCTTGTATGCAGGGAATCAACGGCCTGCAGTAAGAAGAAAAATTTCTCGTCACCTCCAGGGTAAATTTATCTTCTTCGTCCACTTTGCCTTTCTTAATTTCCGCAAGCTCCTTTGTGTCTTTGTAATTCCAAGACTCATATTCTGTTCTGCTCGTCCCCTGACCAGGCCCATTCCAGTGTATACAAACCCAGAATAGGACCCAGAAGAAGGACTCTAGATCATGCATGAAGCTGTGATGTTCGCCATAAAGCGCACCGATTGCCATGAACACTTTGGTACCGGTCATACTTGGCGCGCCTGATGCCTCCTTACGGTCAATTTCGATCGCAAGATCGAAGTCAATTAGGAACCCATCCTCTTCAGTCTGCTCCAACATAATATTTCCGACCGATATGTCACGGTGGAGAACATTTCTTTTGAGCGATGACTCATGTCCTAAAACAGTTAGCAAAGGTTGGAACCCCACCAGTTAATACTAACCTTTGATCCCCCCTAAAACACCTGTTATCATGGCTGCCGGTGAGCTAGCATCATAAATACTCTTCCCAACACGACGCATTATCAAGCGACGATGTACTCGGTTTTTCCGTTGCCGCATCCTATCCTCTTTGATAGGAGAATCCGAGCATGCCCGTTTTGGAGGTGGATTTGAGGCTTGACGGGAACTTGAGGACCTCTTGCGCGAGATGCTCCTTGTCCTGCCTCGGCCGCCGCTCATAAGTCTCTGGGCCAGTGCCGCATCAGACTTGGACGACCCTGCGAGCGTATCGGAGTTGAAGTGCCCTTTTCGAAACGCATACTTGCCGCCTTCGTCTTTCAAACCCTTGCGTACGTTGTTGCGGATGTCATCGATAGCAGATCCAACACACAGCGTCTCATGGTAGTAATACTCTGCCACATTTTCCACGCCAGCCTCTGTCAACTTCTTGAGGAGGAGGCCCTCCTCAGGCCGCTCCTCATCCTCCCATGAATCTTTGACAACAAAGTGAGACCCGGCTTTATCACCGTCGCGATAGGCTCCCCAACAGGTTGTTGCTCGACCAGCCACGCAACGCTGTCGCTTAATGACTTTGTCCAAGTGAAGCTGCTCCGGCTGGCCATCCGTCGTAATTTTGATGTACCTGCCACCCTTGTTTTGGTGGATGGTTGGGTCAAATCCAAGCTCTCTTTCAGTCATCCAAAAGAACCCTAAGATCACAGATATGAACATAAGCCCGTCCTCATGTATGTCGAATGACTCTGATGCAACTCCTCCCAGTCGGTCAAATTCCCACAATCGCATAATAGAACCGCACAGTGTAAAGCCAAGAACGGATCTTCGGGTGTCCTCTGCATAGAAGATCTCCCGAGCATATCGAGATAGATCAAACCAAGTGCTGCTGTAATTATCTTCTCGCGGATTACTCTTCAACTCCCCCGGAACGAGGACGTCGGACCAGTCGCAAGGCAAGCCATCATCGGTATTTTCCAGCAGAGCGCTCGAAGCAGGTGTTTCATTCCTCCGGTCGTATGCGATACCAACGTCAAGCTTCCGTTTGCTAATAGATCCCGAGATAGGCTTATTTGGTGTGGCAAAGCATCGCCGGAGTGTTGGAGGTTGGAAGCCTTCAGCATGCGCAAACTGGAGAAATTGGTCGATACGCTGACGGAGCCAGCGCAGTACTTTCGACTCGTTGCAATCCTCTGGCCATTCCACCCAACCAATGCCTTCGCTATACAGCGGGGTTTCCGCTTTCTTGCATCTCTCAAATACAGTCGCGGCAACCTCCCCAAGTTGTGAAACTCCATCGAAGAACTTGTTAAAGAAGTCTGCATGATCGATTATGAGGTTGCCTTCTAACTCGTCCTTCAGTATTGGATCAACGTCCCTCCTTAGGTCGGATGTGTTTGCGAAGCTGCCTGTGTTGAAGGACCAGGGTGTCTGCTGGTACGACGCAACGAAGGAGATGTTGGATTGAGGAGTCGCTGGACGATGAATTGGCCTCGTTCGCGAGATGAGGTCGATTACAGAGGACCATATTGTTGCATCTTCCACACAAGTGACGACGTTCTTTAGAAGCTGAACGGTGTGTATAAATTCAGTTTGATTCGACGAGAGACGGGCGTATACGAGGGCTATTTCGCCGTTGAGGGGAGTACGCCCATCATCAGAATGAAGAGCAGAAGAGGTTGGAAGCAGCAGCAAGATTCCTATGAGCTTGAGAGCTAAACTTCTCCCCACTGTACTGATTAGCCACGTCCGCAGACAATCAGACTGCACACTCACCTGAATCGGTAACAAGGTGCTCAAATTTAAACAGCGGATCTTGGAAGTCGGCGTCGGGATATGCCAACTTCAAGGTAGTGCGAAAATCGTTAAGGGCATCAGTGAGAGGATTGTCCTGTATGACCTTGAGTTGTTGGTCAGAGAGTCCAGCCATGAGTTCCAGCATCACTTCAGAAAATGCGACAGATCGCGAATGGTGGGTACAAGGTTGAGCATTGGAAGAGCACTGTCAACATGGCAGGGTGGTTGCGCGAATATTCTCTGCTCATAGAGATCTAATTGATTAAACTTTCCTTCAAGCAACTTTGCAAAAGAAAATCTCGGAGCCAGCGGTATGGCAGTGAAGGACTACGATCTCATCGTTTGTGGTGGCGCTGCTGTGTTTGGTGCTGGAAAGAAGTGACGTTGAATTGAATTTAAAAAAGCTTGGGTCACTGGAGCCGAGCTTGTCCGGATTTAAAGCTAAATCCGATAGTCTTGCAGCCAACACGTCTTGACGCGCCATCACTTCTGGCAACCAATTGATCATCACCACCAGTCTCATAGCCGCCATGCCCGGGACTATTCAATCAAACTCTGCTAGGCGAGTCAGAGATCCTACTACCGGTCGATTCAAGACACCGCCATCGAACCGGCATCGTGCTCAATGTGCTCCAGCAACGGAGCAGCTACACCAGCAGATCATCGCACAATCGCGGCTGTGCGAGCCCATCTTCCAGATGCACCTCAGGCTGGATCTACAAATACGGGGCCGTTGATTGGGAGGCAGAGTGGAGGAAGATGAAGGACCAATTTAGACGTATGCGAGATATGTGGGTATGTGTTCGACCAGTTCCGCGTCGTTCAACATTGACTGACAATTCTCCTAGTTCTTGAAGGAGAACCAGTGTATCAACCTACGAAGAGAAAGTAAAGGATACTCCGAGGCGAATACCGGGGCCTGAAGCAAACTACTGGTGTCGGCAGGGACGATGTCGAGCTGTTGAAAAGGGTCACTCGGGACAAGAGGAAAGAACTTGACGAAATCGAGCAAAAAGTCCAAGAACGGAATAAATACGCGAGTCATCTTCAGGAGTTCGAGCTTACGGAGGCAGAAAAGGGCCAGCTTCAAGAGCAGTTCGATGAGCTAGAGGAAGAAAAGAGAGAACTCGAGATGTAGATGGACGAAGAGAGAGCAGATTTAGAAGGCAGACTCGAAGAACTAGGAGAGCTGGAAAACTTGGTCGGTCGAAACGTCAACTGCGAGATGTCGGCACCTATAACAGACACCCTTCTCAAAGCATGGCCTTCACGACGCTGATCCCAGATCCCAGAGTCAAGGTCCTGTTGGTCCATTGGGCCTCAGATGACTGATGATTGACAGCGGAGATCAACACTCTTCACTTTTTGCTCGAACAGCAATACAAATTTGAGGTCTCTCAGTTTTCTATCCCTGACGACAATCCTTCTGGCCACTTGGCCGCCGCCGTACTCGGTTTCTTAGAGGGCAGTCCTCCAGATACACCCTTCATGTTCTGTTATGGTGGCCACGGCTTGATAAATTCGCCTAGGACGGATAGCGTTTGGACAGCGTGAATTCTATTTTGATGCTTGGAAGACACGAAGGGTCTGCGGCACCGCAAGGTCAGTCTTGTCACCTTATGGCATGCTGATAGTTCATAGCACCATGGAAGTCGATTCCCCTAATATATCTGCAAGTTGCATTTAGACATTGCTAGAACAATCGCTAGCAGACACTATCCTCTTCTACGATGCTTGTTATTCTGCCGACACAGCCATCGCCATACCAAGATCTCAGGGGTTGACAGAATCAATTGTAGCCTGTGGGTTTGAAACGGTAGCTCCTGCCCGAGGCCGGCACTCATTTGCCCACTCTTTGATAGCATTGCGCGAGATGAGAGGTGCTGCTTTCTCTGTTTCTAAGCTGTACTCCCGAGTCATGGCAAAGCTCAGGAACACTCCACGCCCAACGTTGCAAGCTACTCTTGTCCACTAACTATACCCTGACAAGTGAGCCTAGCGGACGAAGAATTCTAATACACTCCATGGGCGGTGTACCCGAGCGATCTGCCCATCTCCCCGCTTACAACCTCCCTGTAACTTTGACCTTCGTTGTAGAAGACGGTTTCTTCAATTAAGTCTGGTGGGGCTGGGTACTGAACTCGACGCCCGACACACTTCATTTCGTGAACGCACGCTTTGGAGCTGGTCCTGACTACGAAAAATGGATTTTGCAATGTAAACAACAGGTCGAGGGAACGCAATTGCTGCTTCAATTCGCTAATGTCCCACAATGCGATTCAATTTATGTATTATAGGAATGGTAATTACATAATACACCCAAAGTACTAGAGACTTCACAAGATTGATCAAAAGAACCAAGTTATCTTCCTCCTGACTGTTAGTCCACATTTACCCCAGATTAACCCATATAGTGTAGCGAGCTCATGGGGAACTAATCACCATCCGGTCTAGTTAAGTCAATAAAGCAAAGACTCCCCTGACGCGTCGAGCTGTCCTTAAAAATCAACATCTGCTTTCATTCGAGCCAATTGACTCAGGCGCCTATTGTCTACCAGTCTTCCGACAATGCCGGCTGTTCGGAGGGCGCGCACGACTGCCAATCGAATTCGAGATCCCACGACAGGTCGGTTCAAACCTATTCAACAGGCTTGCATGGGCAATTCTCGGGAGCATCGCCGAACCTTGCTGCAGATGGTCTGCTGATTTCGAGGGACCAAAACGATGACGACGAAAATGGAATTGGCCAGGAAATTGATTGGGAAGAGAAATGTCATGTCATTTACGAGAAATATGTATGTCCACAAAAGCTTAATCTTTAATAGATAGTAACCAGTGGGATAGAAGGCAACGTTCCACCAACGAAAGACTTTCGAGGCACAAAAGCGCCAATTGGACAGAGACAAGAAACGATTGAATCGAATCATCGAATCGAAAAATACCGAGATCAGCGGCCTTGGGGAGATCGAGAACAACCGTGACGAGCTTGCCGCAGAGCTGGGGCATGCGCAGGGTCAGAACGCTGAGCTTGAGGAGAAGAACGACACTCTGACTGTAAAGTTGGAAAATGTACAACAGAAAATGTACCAGCTCGAGGAACAAAACGGAGATCTCGAAGACCGAATTGAAAGCCTCGGAGGGGGAAAATACGACCTCGAAAACCGACTCGAAAAACTTGAGGAAGGAGAGGAATCGAAGGTTAAGCTCCTGGCGTGGCCAGAAGAGTTTCAACGCGGCGTGAACTTGAAGACGACCTGGCCAAGAAGGCATCGCTCGGGGTACACAAAAGTAAAGGTCCTCCTAGTTAGCTGGGAGTCCGATGATCTCAACGTTATCGACGAAGTTGGAACACTTCGTGATGTTTTCAAGGATTACTATCATTTCGAGACATCGAGATATTCCATTCCAGACAACCAGTCCACTAGAGCCCTCCAGGCCCAGGTGCATCAGTTCATTGGGGACAATTCTTCAGAGACTCTTCTTATCTTTTACTATAGTGGCCATGGTGGGATTGGAGATTTCAGACGCGATCTGCTATGGTCACCGTAAGTGGGACTTTTTTTTTTTTTTACGGTTTGGCTGCGCGCTGAAATTTTTCGCATTTTGTTTGATGGAACTGCACATGAAGCTGACCCATTCTCAGAACCAGTAGATACGGCGGTCCTGCGATTCCGGCATGTGCCATTCAAACTCTTTTTGAAGACTCTGCCTCAGACTCGCTACTCATCTACGACGCTTGCGAGTCCGCAGATACAGCAGTGATACCTGCAGGAGACCACCCACGCGGCATCACTGAACTTATCTCAGCTTGCGGTTACCAGACCACTGCACCTGGCCCTGGCGTAGACTCTCTGGCATTCACATTGGCGGAGGAGTTACACGATGCTGCCATTGCAGGCCACCCATTTTCTGTCTCACAACTCTTTAGCAAAATTTTGTTGCGCCTCAGAAATTCTTCCGAGCAAGGCAGCAAGACGACCCCTGTACACACTGAGCTTACTTCCGATCCAGGAGGGCGACGGATAATGCTGCAACCTCTCCAAAAGAGCCCCTCAGAATCTCGACGAGACGATGGAGCTGAGACCCCGCATCGTGCCCTGTTTCTCAAATTTCAAAATTGCACGCGCATAAACCCCAAGAAATGGCGAGAATGGCTATTGCAAGCCCCGCCAGGGGTGCTCGAAATATGCTTCCATCAACCCACCAAGAAGAGAGAGAACGACCGATATGGTTATGGCTGCCTCGAGTCAGATGAAGGCTACCAGTCGAGGAATGACTCATCTCCGCATGTCAATGCAGGCATCAAGCAAGACCTAAAGACCGAGGATGACGGGCCTAAAGTCAAGCATGAGCCGATAGTTAAGATGGAAGATCTCTATAATTCTTGATCTCGCCAAAGCCAAGGCCCACCCTGCGAAAGAGGGTTCGAGATCCTGATAACATCATTGAAACTGTCTCACTTGTCTGAAAGACAGAGCCGCCGAATTGATCGGCCTTTATTTGCCACCAAATCTCAGGACATCCCGCCATGCACTGAACACGGTCTTCGCCCTCGCCGAGATCTTGTTCCCTGGAATGGCACCACCGCCATGGATATAGGCTCCACGAATCACTACTTCTCGAGATTCAGATGCTCCAACATCTGAACTGGCGTGCTGTGCGCGTCAACATTGCTAACGACTATTCCAGCCAACTCCCAGTTCCAATGCTCATCCTCGTATCATACACAAGCATTGTCTACATCACGAACACGACCGAAGGCTTCTATGCCCACAGCTTCAGAGATCCCTCGAGCTTTGCCTACGCTGCGATGGCAGATCATATCCTCGGTATTGGAGCAGGTATTTTCGGATTGTTGTCAGATACACGACTGTGCTGCGTGTCTGGATCACCGAGGTTCGTCAAGAATCTGGCGATGTACGTGAGATTGAGGGAATGCGGGCAGCAGCGGGCAGGATGATAGAAACAGACTTGGGACAGCAAAAAGCAAGACGATTCAAGTCGGTCATGTGGAGGATATCGAGATGCCTTTGAACCTTGCTTCAAGTGGACGGTGAACGCATGACAACAACATGCCTAAATATCTCATTTCATCATATATACTGTCAACTTCTCGGACATTATTATGCTTTTGGATTTTATGCATCCCATATATACAATCGTGGCCACTTTTTTTCTAAGATCTTCATTCATTAACGTCACCCCATTATTAGAAGATGTCCAAGGGAAAGCTCTGAGCGATCTTCTGATACCCCATCACATTCGGATGCAACCAATCTCCACCCTGCAATGCAGTCTAAATCTAATACGGAAAGCTCTCATTCCGAATGACCGCGTCAAAATCAATCACTTCATCGAACACCCCGCTGTTTCTTATGAAGGAATTCACCCTCTGCCTCGTGGCTTCCCTTTCCGGGTTACTATACACCTGTGCCGTAACATTATATCCCGGTGCAGAAAACGGCGTGATGGTTGCAGCAAACATCGGAATCCCAAACGTATGCACCCGTTCTACCATCTGGATGTAAGATTACGCTGCGATGATGCGATCCCCGACACTCTTCTAAGTGACTGTGTCAGTTGCTGCTGTGCCGATGTCGTTCACGCCTTCAAAAATCATGGCGTATCCGATACCAGATTGCGCCAGGACGTCACGATCGATTCTGCCGAGTGTGTTGGGTCCGAGACCGTCGTACAGGATGCGGTTTCCGCCTGCGGCTCGGTTGAGGACTGCGATGTCGCTTGTGCTTTGGTTCTTTTGCATGCGGGCGAGAATTAGATCTGGCCAGCTATTTCGTTCATTAGGCTTGGTTCATTTCTCCTTTGCAGGAAATGCTCACCGATCATTCTCATCAGCACACTTCCTCTTCCGTCCGTGATACTGTCTCCTACAATCACGAATCCACTCGCATCCCTCTCCCGCACCACCTCTACCGCGCTCAGGAAGTACCAATGCCGCACACTCGCGGTCGTCGAGTCCGTGATGTTCGTCTTGCTGACCTGATTGCCCATACTCATCCAGCTCGTCGTCCTACTCCCAGGATGTCTCGTTATCGCATTCGTGGCACTCAATTGCGCTTACTCAAGATAGATCGAGACCGCGAGATTCGACTGAGGAGCAACGGACATCGGGATGGGGTCAGAGACAATGACGGCGCCGTTGGGAATGGTGTAATTCTTCGACCCAGAAAACGTTACAGTATGCAGTGTCGAGGGCTGAATTGCAGCAACGCCAGCTGAGCCATCGAATGGCAAGGCGACCGTCACGGCTGTGATGGGGAGGTCGGTGAGTCCGAATGCGTTTGAGATGCGGATTCGAATTGGGGAGCCACTGAGGGACATGTGCAGCGTTTGACGGATCGTGGAGTTCACGAAGACGGCGCCTGTTTGGTTCTGCTTTTCGTCAGAGGGGGGCGTGGGATAGATGGGGAAACAACGAACGTATGGTGCGGGAGGTAGATTCGCAGGCTCAGTGAGCTGCGGCATTGATGTCCAGGCGTCGACCCAGTGGGCTTCATGCTGCCATGAATATCCTCCTAAGACTCCATTACACAAACTCAATAATCCTGTCGCTGCGAGAACGACACTTCCTCGTCCAAGAGCAATCATTTTGAAGTCTCAAAAGTTGACGAAAGCCAAGACGAGAGAAGGTGGTAGGAGCCACCCACTCGGGTTGGGACCCGAATGATATATGAACACATGACCCCGCAAACCCCATCGATAGACAAATTAATTCCAAGCTCTCGGAAGATAGATTGAGGTGGAGAGGAAGAAATTTTGCCCGGAAGGTTATACGCTAAATTTGGATGCAGGCACAGAAAGTCAATTGAGATGCTAGATTCTAGGCTTTTGTTTGCTAGTTCCTTTCGTCCGCTTGAGTTTGCTGTTCTTTGGTTGTCCTTGTAGTTCAAGAGTCTTAGTTCTTAGTGGGTACAGTGATCTATTGAAGGATTGCTTTAGCTCAACGTTTTCTATCGGCAACTTGATTGATGTTCTAGAGTTCGAGCACTCGTCGAATCACACGAGTAACAGACGACGACGCAGCGGAGCCTCGAGCTATCATGCGTCGTGGAAAAAGTATTTATCCAGGCACGTTATATGGTGGGGTAATAAGCTTCTCGGCTCACGGCGAGAGATACCGAGCCCCTTCGGGTATGGTTGGCGGGCCCCTGAATTCAGGCTGATTTCGGGGCAGTCGTTGGCTGATCTTTGCTACTTCGAACTCTTTGTTGTGTTAGATCTCACTACTTTATTTATTTCTTCTGTCATTATGCTCTGATTCTCACTTTTCGGTGTTTGTGTTCGTGGAAGCAAAATGATTTATTGGTCACGTGAAACATTTGGTTTTCAACATACCTATCGCCAGAGGCAGGTTTTCTATTGATCAGGAGGACTATCATCCATGCCTCAAGTTCGAGGGAAACAATTCCGAGTAGTTCAGACTCAGTTCAGAAAATAAGCTCTCCGTATACGTAATACCATACCCAGAACTTGCGTAGTCTCCAAATTCGCTCTTTTCTCCCGTTCCACCAGTATAGACACTTGCTGACTCGGTTGTAGCATCATCCGAGGAATTGTTCTTTGCTTTTGAGCCATCTTTACTCCAGTATTTGAGCGCGTCGTTGATTTGATCAAGCTGTTGCGCTATTGACGGCGGCAAAGCCTCGGGAGACAAGTTCAAAAATTGTTGCCATCGACCTTGAAATTTGTCTTTCGAGATCAAACTTCGCTTGCGTCTTTTGCTACTTTCAGAAATGCCCCAAAGGTTTATCTGGATTGCCCTTGAAATACTAGCAGCGGCATCAGACAGGCGCCCGTCTTGGAAGTAGATATCAAAGAGATCCAAGTACAGGAGAACCCACGACTCGTCGTGGCCTTCATCTTCACCCTCTAACCTTATAGTATCGGCAAGGTCATTGCCCCATCCCCACAGGTCCTTTAAAAAGGAGCTTCGTGCTAGGCACGAAATCAAGTATACAGGGCGCTCACGCAGTCTCCTGTACACGTTCCGACCGTCTTCCAGAATCTTGACTCGAGGAAACAAAGATGTTAGGTATTTGTTAGCGTTTGGGTATTTTCCAAACGATATGGCTCGAAAGATCTTTTCGGCATACTCATGGCATGTATTGCGATGTGCCGGAGTTTTCCACTGTACGAATATCTCACAAAGAGATAATAGGAGCTGGTGGGCTGCATGTGCGTGCATGAATTTGCATGACAATGCTTTGGTAAGCTCGAGGCGAAATCTCCATCTTTTGGATCGTGGAAAAGCTTGTATGAACCATTCGGCGATGTCCTGAGACTCTTGAGTCCAATTCAAGGACTCGTACTTTAAAACCCCTCTCCAGATTTCCCACAGACGATGGGTGTATGATCGTTCGTCCGAACTGCGCACCCATAATTGTGGGTAGGTGTTTGTCAATTTGAACTCTTCCCGAAAGACATCTTTTACTTGCTTCTTTTCCATTCCTCGGCCATTAAGAAGACTTGAAAGATTATAAAGGCAGTCACTCCACACCATAGTGCTCAGCTGTTCTTGGGGAAAGTAAATGGATTCAAACAGAGCCCTGATGTAATACCGGATCGCGTCGCTCGGTCGTTCAGAAGTCTTCAATCGACGGGCCCAGTCAATCGAAGGCAATGGCCGGGGGCTTTCAGATCGCTTTTGACCAAGCACTTCCATCTTCTGTATTTCAGGGCGTGTTTTTCTCAGCTCGATTCCTAGAACTTCGGCGAATCGTGTCTTTCTACTGTCCACGGTCTTAGGCTTCTGGTGTAGTAACTTGGAGGGATCAATACATGCTGGTGGAGTTTGGGCAAGAGACTCGGATTCCAGGGAAACTGCCTGACTTGTATCGACATCCATCACATCATCATCGAATTCTTCATACTCGGTCACACTTGGCGAGTGGTAGGTGACATTTGGAGGGGTTTCTACAACAAAATTGTAAGCGAGAGTCGCTCAAAGGACTTGGGAAACTGTGAACTTACCTATAACCTGTGCTTTGATCTCCGCTTCACCGTCTATCTTCCTTTTCTTGAATGACTCAAACTTCTCACAGGGAACTACCAGGCCCCCTCTGAGGAATACTGTTTCCTTTCCTTCTTCTCGCTTTCTTTTCTCGGCTATCTCGACCATGATACCGAGCTCTTTGGCCGGAATGTTCTTCTCGAAGTTCCATTCCTTCAGTTTCATTTTCCACTTTCTCTCGCTACCCCCAGTCGTCAGAGAATGTTGAATTGCAACCAATCGAACAAGGCTGTCCTACCTCGCAGTGAAGTGATGTACCGACTCGATATATTGCATGGCCGACTTTAGAGTCTTGTCGCGATCCAAATACATCCTTCGAATGTCGTCTTTATACATATCCCATTTCTGATTGTTGCGATCCAGCGTTGAAACCTTGGAACTATTTCCAGAGCCGATCAGGGTTGCATCAGACGCTGCGACAGAGGACGAGCCACGCTCCGAGGTTGGTAACGATACCGTTGAAAGGTGCTCCATCTTCACGGCGCATCAATTGTTCGCTTGACGTGAAGTACATGAGCATCAATCGTGGCAGAGCCGAAGAGGGATTGACGACCTTATATGAAGACAGAAGCACGAGGCTGGCCTTCAATCCTGGGAAGATCTGATGCTCCTATACGGGTTCGAAGCGAACCACTTACAGCTTCAAATAAAAGTGCAAAACGCCACATCTGGTTGGGCTGCACCACAGGGCGTCCACACTTTTCCGGGAACCAATAGCCATCCAAGAAAAGGTGCATTTCCTGTTGTGCATCATGCATGCAGTGGGCTGAGAGCTGCAAAGTGATGTGCTTTCGTGGGGCTTTCTTCATAAAAGGGCAACTTGGTAACCCCAGGAAATGCCCATCTGATGTTGCTGACTCATTTGGGGTTCGATGGCACAAGTCTGCAATGGCGCAATGCGAGCCAGCATTTGAAAATCAACTCTTGCCACGCTCTTGCTGAAGATTATCGGATTTTTTGAAAGTTATCTACTCCCCCGTCAAGCATTTAATTGTAGAGAGTCTCGTTAAAGATCCTATTGACCCCGCACAATGAGATTAAATATCTATAACCAGGAGTCGAAGTGCATCATAGGAGTTACAGGATGAGAAATGAGAAATACTGACTGAGCACAGAGTCTGGAGACGGTATACGAACATGCAAGATTTGCGACTTTTTGAAAAGTATTTCGCTTTATAACCTCGAACTTGAGGGGAAAATCTCGCATACATATTCCAGGCGTATCGTTACAGATCAAGTGTAGAATCCTTCTTCGAGATTTCGTCTTCCATCGTTACCGCACTAGATTCATCAGCATTAGATGGAGAAATTCTGAGCCTCGAGACTTGAGAGGGAAAGATGATATGGCAAGATCACATACACTTGATTCCGGGGTTTGCGCAAGCGTAAACTGATCGCAATGTCCCATTCTCGAGTCCCAGCGACAATAATACCTAGACCCCCAGGATTAGTACATACATTTACAGAACTTGAGGAGGGCGGGAAAGTTGATGTGTACTATTGGCTATCAACCTTTACCCATTTGACGTGGGCTGGAGCAGGTTTACATCCTAGATTTTCACAGCCACAGGGATTGTCGTTGCCACAGGTGGACACAACATTTCAGTTGTCTTCTGAGATGATCTAACGCCAATTCCCACCGCCGGGGAAGCTCCAGAATGCGAAGTTGAAATCTGGACAGAGATAATCTGTTTGAAGAGAGCACTTGGTGAGGGCCAACAGGAGGAAGAGAATTCCAACGTGCATGATGTTGGATAGTTGATAGTTAAAGGGGTATGAAGTTCTTTTTGTCTGTTGGTGTAAAGGAATAAAGGGAGTTATAGAGAGTTGGCAGATATCGGGGAAGATATACTCAGTTGTTACCAGCTAATGACTGGACATAAAGGTTCTTCTTAAGAGTGACCATAGCAAGACGGTGCAAACACAGGATTAGTCACATGACAATAGCCTTGCCAGACATGGCCTGAGGGTCTGTAGTGACTTCAGGACCCACGTCCACGAGCTCGAGAAGTGGGCTCTCGCAATCGATTGAGTAGGAAGAAACCCCCGCACTAAAGCAGTCTATCTTCCTACCACACAAACGCTAACCTTCATAGTTGGAGAATAACTGCAATGCGTTTTCCGTTCTTAGAAGTGAGACTGCATCGATAAAAGGCCGAGTCATGAATTGATGTTCACATCCTGTGATGACTTGACGGAAGTTCAATTCAACGCTAACCCTGCAAAGCTTGAATTAGACACAGATTTTCAAGACCTCCTCTTCAAGGCAACACGATCCCTCCTTTTTGGTCCAAGGCGTTGAAACCCAGAGATAAATCTTGTCGTGGCCTTGAAGAGTTTCACGTGATAGCCAGGTGTCCATGCAGGTCTCAGCTGCCTGCAAGCTTGTGGCTTTTTGCACTTTTCTGTGGCTTCTCATTCGGTGTGAATTGTGAACCGACCACGCTGTAGCGCAATGTGGGCGATTTGCACTTTCAGCGAAGTTGTGAGTGGTCCGCTTACGATATCTGCCCAGACCCTCCAACATCAAACCCTCCAGCTTCGTTCATCTTTGGGTACATAAATCTTCTGCAATCTCTCGCCTTCCTTCAAAGGTAAACTGACTTCTCTCGTGTCTCGTACATCTTATCTACATTCTTCGACCGAGTTCAGCAGTGGTGTACAAGACCAAGCTTTCATCGATCATGCCTCTGCCTGCCGTCCGAGTTCCGAGAGTTTCTTCAGACCACGCAGCAGCGCCAGCTTCCCTGGAAGTGAAACTTTCTACCAAAGCTCGCAATAATCTGGAATGGGACACCTGCAAAGACGAGATTGAACGTATTTATGTTCGTCAGCACAAGACACTCCCGCAGACGATGCAAGAAATCGAACGACGATTTGGATTCAAGAAAAGGTACGTACCTATTGCAGTGCCACTCCTTCAGCGAAAAATACCTTGAAAACTTGATTTGACAAGAACTATAGCCTACGCAGCTGGAAAAGCAAGATGAAAGATTGGGGCTTCGACAAGAACATGACGTCCGACATGCAATTCATGATCGCCAAGGCAACGAAAAGACAACGTGAAGGCAAAGACACCGAATTTAGTCGGGATGGCTTGCAAGTTCCGCAAGAGACACTAAGAAATTTCAAGAGAAAGAAGATTGGCAGTGCTACGGAGGCGGTTTTGCCGGCAATGGGTAAGTTATCTCATGATAATTCGACGCGATTTCACGTAGCCTGCTAATGAAGGCAGCAACACCTCCAAACATTACTTACGCAACGCCAAGTCCTATTTCCCAGCCCGGAGATGTACCAACCACCCCAAAATCACCTTTGCCTTCATATCTGGATATCGAAAACAGTTTGGACGTAGATAAGGAACCAGAAAACCAAGACGATATTGCTGAAATTTCTACATCTACTGACATTCAACCGAATCCGGACACGGGATTGAATTCACTTCTCAAGCCTGATCAACCACCACTGGGCGTCGCATCCAAGCCTCTTCATCTTTCTACTTGGGGCATACGTGCTGCCTTATCCATGGAGACTCTATTCAAATCTTTACATAAGTCGAATACACCCCTCAACGGTGAAGCCTTTGACCATCACATGGCGAATGTCTACCTTTTTATTTCCTCCAAGACCTCCGACGAAGAAAACATCAGCGCACTGTTTCAAGAGAGATTTCGGTGTTTTGTCCTTGCTGATGAGTGGGAAACATTGGACAAAGGTTCCCCAAGACCTGCAATGATCGAAGAAAAATTAGAGATTGCTTTGAAAGGATTTTTCGGAGGTAATTCATACTCGAGGCTCGACCCCTCTCAAACTGTCAGCAGGAGATTAGTCAAATCGTTTGAGGATTCTTCTCAAGGTATCAAGTACTGGAAGGCTCACTTAATCTGTGCTAAAATCCTTTCTGGGAGGATTTATGGAGAGGAAGCAATCGACGAATTGATGGAGTCTATCTACGAGCTATTAGTGCTACGGAAGCCCGATCCTAGAACCGAGCTAATGGAAATACTGCACGAACTCAAGAGATCGGGGTTTTGGGGCATGAAAGTCTTTCCAGAGACAATTCAGCGAGAAATATCAGACATCAACATCTTCGAGTGGAAGTTTGAGGCTAATACAACCTTACTATATCTCGCCTCTGCCTTGGCATGTTGCCGCTTACACGAAAACCCACATGTGACTGCAGAGAAGCTGGTAAGATTCATACGACCGCACCTAGAAGTGCTGTAGTTTGAGCACTGGCAAGCAGATTGGGTCGTGGTACTTTTGCGACTCTTCGAGTTTTATCGCCAAAACGACGGTTTGTTGCAGGCTATATCTTTGGCGTCGAAGGCCTACGTAACAACGCGACCTCTTTTGTCACTCTATAGAAGAGAAGAAATGCACCTTTGGACTTGTATGCACCCCCCGAAACGTGTTTCAAAGGAGTACCAAGAACATGCTTCAATGGAGTACTGGGAACGTGCTTCACTTTATTCCTTGAAACCTGCCTGGATGAAAGTCACAATTACTCCTGATCTCAAACAAAAATATCCACAAACAGCGGCTCAGATCGAAGAGACGCACCGCCACTTGGGATTGAGTGATCAAGAGGATGAGGCGATAGTACCGGAGATACCTGAAACAGATACCGCTATCGAGGGTTGGGACGATGTCATGATATATGAGGAGGAAACCAATATCTCTGGAAGTGATCTTCAAGATCAACGTAGGACAGGAAATGGCATCACATACCCTGAGAGCATGATATCTGGCAGGACTGGAATGACAGGGCTGACGGGATTGAGCTGGGATCTGACAGGACTGTTTCCTTCTACTAGATAGAACTTTCATCATAGCTTCAACACCAATTCCATGTTTGACTACCTCTCAAGCAATGAGCCACGTGACACCCCACGCAGCTACCATCAGCTCAAGAAATCATCCTAAAGAGCCAAACAAGCATGAAAGAACACAAAACAAACCATCTCATCATTGGTATATACTCCTAAAAGAGTTTTAAACATCCCCCCTTCCCCCCTGACAAACATTCGCAGAATACGAAGTCGGAAATTGAAGCAAGAACACCCCTCTATTCCATCCAAATACTCCTAACTCTATTCTTCGCTCCACAACCCTTCATCTTCTGATCTCTGCTTCCTCACTTTCTCACCCAACTCTCAGATACGATAGTACCCCGTAGACGGCGGCGGAGGAGGAGGCGCCCCATACGTCCCACCCCAACCACCAGGCGCACTCGTCGTACTTGCTCCTACCCCACCTCCCCCACCAAGCGTCGTCGTACTAGCCAACGTCGTAAACCCACCATCAGCAGTTTTCGTTGTGCTCGTTGTTCCTCCTCCAGGCACAGAGGATGGCGGCGTTCCAGAACACAACTTGTTGAAAGCAGCACCGAAAATAATCGTTGTCGCAGGAGGCATGTCCAATGGGATGAGATTGAGTGGTGTGAGGAGAGAGGAGTAGGTGTAACAGTAGTAGGAGTTGCCTGATGTCGCTACATCACCAATATTTTCAGCTTTGCTGTTCTTAATCTCGGTTTGCTATGGACTACGGCGGAGAGATGAAGGAGGTGAGGGGATTGGGGGGAATGATTGGAAGAATGAAGGGTGAGGAAAGACATACCAAAGCCAACATAAAAACTCGCACATCCCGCCCCGCAAAGCAGCGAGCATCTATACTCGGCATATGGCAATGGGACCGATTGTCCAAGATTCAAATTCTATTTCTCCATCAGTTCTCTCTTCGTCTCTCACTTTCTCCATTGAGGGACTTACGGTAAGTGAGCTCGCAGGGTTTCCAGAAAAGAATCCTGAAACACCTTGGTTCGTAGCTCCTGGCTCCACAGCAGAAGCAGAAATAGTGTAGCCGCCTGTTGTGGTTGGTGCTGCCCAGACACAGGTTGAGCTTGTTCCTCCATTGCCTCCTCCTCCTCCTCCTCCTCCTCCTCCTCCTCCTGGTGCTGTCGTTGTTGTTGGTGGTCCGCTAGGGTCTGTTATGCTACTAGCTGTTTTTGTCGAAGTGATTGTTGTTTGAGCAAGACAGATACTATGCGTGAGAGTCGATAACGAGGTGATAGGTGAGATGACAATGGTCGGCTGGGTGATGGTTACGGGTTGGACAATCGTCGTATAGCTCGTCACAGGCTGGATAATCGTGGTAGATGATACCGAGACCAAATTCGTCAGGTAGCTTGTCGTGATTATCTGCGTCACGACCGAGAGGCTCAAACTCGCCTTCGCACACGGATCCGTCACTACCGTCACAGGAGGGATGTTATTACTTGTCGGATTTGTGCCTGAAGGACCGGTTATACCCCCCACTGTACCTGTCGTTTTGATCTCACCCGTCGTCGTCCCTGAAATCGGCGGAGGAGAGAAAGTATACCCCGGCAACCCTGGATCACTCTTCGTACTCGTATGTGCTGGCACGACAACACCACCTCCCGTCTTCGTACTAGTCCCCGGAAACCAAGGAATAGTAAACCCCAGCAACGGAAACGTAAAACTCGGGAGTATAGCACCTGGTCCCAACCAAGGGAAAGAAGGGATGGTAGCAGGAGGGGGAGGAATATCGCCATAGCCGTCGTTTGGGGAGCCGCCTGGAGGAGGGGGAGGAGGTGGGGTGTAGCTGTCTTGTGTTGGAATTGGATTGGGGGCGGGAGAGGAGATGGTGATATGGAAGAGGGCGAGGAGGGTGAGGAGGAGGGTCAGGAAGGGGGTTGGGAAGGGCATGGTGAGGTTGGGTGATGGGGATGTGGGGTGAGGATTGAGGACCCCAATGTGGAGGTGGATGAGATGGGCTGAGAGTTTGCAGCTGAGACAGAATAGATGGTGAGCGGATGTGGTGATGGGGATATATAAGAACTGGGAATGGCACTTGCGAGGAGAGGGCCTGAGAGAAGAAGCGATGGGAGGGTGCAATGAGGATACAAGGAGGGAAGGATCAGGTACAGAGTGGGAATTGGGATCGTCTGGGAGGGAATTGGATTGATACAATAAGTTGCATGGGCAAAGACCGCGCACAGAACAGAATCAAGACGACCCAGAACGCAGTCAAGTTCAACAGCTAAGAAATATTGGACACTTGTTCGTCATCCACTTACGCCTCTCCCCTCAATGCGGCCAGCACTCAACAGCCATGTTTCCTATCAAACACATCAATGAGGCTCGAGTAACACTCGTGCCACATCTCAGACTCAGGTCGCCGTCTTCACGGGAAACACAAAGGGACATGCACGTTTCACGCAAAGCACAAGAAGCTAAAGTAACCTTTTTTTTATTCTGCTCGACCTAGTCTTGGTACATTTTCTCATTATCGCCACGCAACACTGTAAGGTGCAATGAAACGAAGGCAGCAATGAAAAAGAAAAGAGGAAGCAGGCTGATGCAACGCGAGAATGACCTGAAATCCCACCAATCAAACTCCGCAAAATCCCGCACAAGAAGATCATTAATGCATCTAGTCAACCTCCTCCATCGCACTCTCAGCTGGGGCATCGGCGGCGGCCTCTTCCTCAGCAGCCTCCTCGACGGTCTCTGGCTCCTCATCGACGTTCAGGCCAAGAGACACAAGCTTGTGAATACGCTCGGCGAATCCGGCAGGTTCCTCAATGGTGAAACCGGAGACGAGAAGGGAGGTCTCGAAGAGAAGTTGAGTGATCGACTTAACAGTTCGGTCGTTCTCACCGTCAGCCTCAACCTTCTTCTTGAGCTCCTTAATGATTGGTGATCGGGGTGAGATCTCGAAGGTCTTCTTGGACGACATGTAAGAGGACATGGAAGTGTCACGGAGAGCCTGGGCCTTCATGATACGCTCCATGTTGGCAGACCAACCGAATTGGCCAGTACGGATGGCACAAGGAGCACCGACAAGCTTGTGGCTGACAACAACCTTCTCAACCTTGTCACCCAAGACATTCTTGAGAGCCTTGGCAAGACCCTCGAACTCCTTCTCTTCAGCCTCACGGACCTTCTTCTCCTCATCGGTCTCCTCGAGCTCGAAGTCCTTGGTGATGTCGACAAGCTTCTTGCCATCGAACTCCTTGAGCTGAGTCATGGCGTACTCATCAATGGGGTCAACCAAGAAGAGAACCTCGAAGTTCTTCTCCTTGAGGGAGTCGAGGAAGGGTGACTTCTGGACAGCCTTGAGAGACTCGCCGGTGATGTAGTACATGTTCTTCTGGTGCTCGGACATGCGGGTGACATAGTCAGCGAGGGAGGTTTGGTCGTCGCCAGACTTGGTGGAGTTGAATCGGAGGAGCTTGGCAAGAGCAGGTCGGTTTTGGGAGTCCTCGTGGATGCCGAGCTTGATGTTCTTGCTGAAAGCAGTGTAGAACTTGTCGAATTGCTCCTTGTCCTCGGAGATCTCCTGGAAGAGCTCGAGAGTCTTCTTAACGATATTCTTCTTGATGACCTTCATGATCTTGTTCTGTTGAAGAGTCTCACGAGACAAGTTGAGAGGAAGATCCTCAGAGTCAACAACACCCTTGACGAAGCTCAACCATTCGGGAATGAGATCGGTGGCGTCATCAGTGATGAAGACACGGCGGACGTAGAGCTTAATGTTGTTCTTGGTCTTCTTGGTCTCGAAGAGATCGAAAGGAGCACGCTTGGGAACGAAGAGGATGGCGCGGAACTCGAGTTGACCCTCAACGGAGAAGTGCTTGACAGCGAGGTGGTCCTCCCAGTCGTTGGAGAGGGACTTGTAGAAGGAACCGTACTCCTCTGGGGTGATATCTTGAGGATTTCTGGTCCAGATTGGTTTTTGCTTGTTGAGCTCCTCCTCCTCGATCTTGGTCTCCTTGATCTTCTTTGTCTTCTTCTCCTTCTTTTCTTCCTCCTCATCGTCCACCTCCTCAATCTTGGCCTTCTTCTCGCCATCCTCCTCCTTGGTCTCCTCCGCATCCTCATCTGGAACCTCCTTCTCAGTCTCCTTGGAAACGTGGAGGTAGATGGGGTATGAGATGAACTCAGAGTGCTTCTTGATGACCTCCTTGATCTTGGCCTCGTTCAAGTAATCGGTTTGCTCATCCTTGAGGTGGAGGACCATCTTGGTACCACGTCCCAATGGCTCGCCATCGGTATCGGGCTTGATGGTGAAGGTTCCGCCAGCAGACGACTCCCAGATATATTGCTCATCATCGTTGTGCTTCGAAATGACGGTAACGCGGTCTGCGACGAGGTATGCGGAGTAGAAACCAACACCGAATTGACCAATCATGGAGATATCAGCACCTGCGGTGAGAGCCTCCATAAATTGCTTGGTACCAGATCGTGCGATCGTACCCAGGTTGTTGACGAGATCCTGCACATGTTAGCAGATGCTGGAATTGCGTTCGCAGATTACTTACAGCCTTGGTCATGCCAATACCAGTGTCGCGGATGGTGAGTGTCTTGTTCTCCTTGTCGGGGATGATGTCGATACGGAGGTCCTTGCCAGTCTCAAGCTTACTTGAGTCTGAAAGAGCCTCGTATCTAATCTTGTCGAGAGCATCGGAACAGTTGGAGACGAGTTCTCTCAGGAAGATCTCTTTGTTTGAGTAGACGGTGTTGATGATCAGGCCCAAAAGCTGGGAGATCTCAGCCTGGAACTCGAAGGTTTCGCCAGACATGATTGCGATTTCTCGGAATCTAGAGACAATAGAGTATTAGCAGATGCGATTGAGCTTTGTTAAGGTATGGGAGATGGGTTGGAGATAGTTGTGGAGGTGGGAGGCAGAAATGGACCGCTGTTGAAGCTTTCGTCGGTGAGGCTGAGCTCCAAACAAACGGCTAGGCAACGGCAGGGAGGGTAAACAAAAGATAGAAAGGTGTTGATGCTTACCTCTAGTCTATTGTAAAAGGATTGTGAAGGACTGCGCAGGAATTGCAGAGGGTATCTAGTTGTGGTATGAAGAAAAGTTTTGGAGATGGTGGAGGAAGAAAGAAAGATCTGGGATTCTTATGGGTTTTCGAGGCCCTTCTCATAGAAGCTCATCGAAAGACAATCTTTTTGCAGGGCGCTAAGACGAATGCTAGTCCTAATAAAGGAAGGCGCGATTTTCCCAGGCAAACGCACAAACCCAATCTCTCATAGCGTCGGGGACATTGGAGACTCAGTTGAGGGACTTCACAATTCAAAGCAACTCAACTGAAGCCTACGAAATTTGTGATATTTTTTGGCAAGTTCTATGCAGCGTTTCGATTCTTCAAATGATATTATCGCCTTGTGTCCTGAGGCCCTTGCTTCTGTCATGTGCTAAAACACGGAGAAAGGGGCACAGACTCTTGGCAAGGCTAATGTGAGGCTACTTCTACAATGTCCCGTTGGAGCTGGATGATTGGTCGAAGTTTCTATCAACAGCCTCAAAAATGAAGATGCCACTTCATCAGCTTTGTCAACATCAACATACCCAAATGTCTCATCCTTCTCAGGACTTTGCGGTCGCTGGAGCCGGCTTCAATGATTCTGTGTACTGTTTTGTTTGCCTTGTGGCTGGAGTCCAAGCCACTTTCTCAATGGAATGTTCTCCAAGGGGCTGGAAGCCTCTTCATGGCAAGGCAAACTCGAAAAATTGAAAGTTGAAATTCTCATCCCATGTTTGGTGGAACATTCTCGAATATGTTGTTGTCAATGTCCCAGCCTTGTTCGTAGAATTGATGTTGTCAAGTTGCAGTTGCAGTTGCAGCCTGATGGGGCCGACTCGGTGTCTCGAGTGAGACGAGGCGCATGTCCAAGTCCAAGGCTGTGAACGCAAGAACCGAATGTCCTTCGGTGTCGAGAACATTTAGAGAAAAACGTTCTAATGCAGGCCCATGTTCTGAAGCGTTATTATGCTGCTCGCAATTCCATCAAAATTTGTTTGGTGCTTTGGTGCGTTGCTCGCCTTGTATTGTCCTTTCTGATCGGCGCTTATTTGATCTCGTGAATTCGTTCCCTGGCAAAATTGGATAAATAGCATTCTAAAAAGCTCAATTACTTCCGTACAAGCAGCTGCGCCACGTAACTCCTCTATTATGCGTCCTTCATTGGGCGACCACACTGGATTTGAATTGTCACATGATACTGCCGGGCTGCGGCCGCAGCAATTTTAACATCTCTTTTGGATGCCTTCATCTCGTTGTGAATCATATCAGAGAGTCATCGCTGTTTCTGCATTAGGATAATTTGGGGTCGAATCTCAAAACAGAATTTCAAAGAGGGATGCCAATAATACAGCATCACGTGTAAATCACATGTTCTTGATAATTTTGTAAAAGTCAGGGACGTTTTTCATTCCGATTGGCTGCGGGCTAAAAGCCTGGTAAGAACACTACGGTGCCCGTCAGGTCCCTCGGCCTGAAAGGATTCAGGAGGCTGTTTCACTAAGTAATCTGAAGTGCTAGATGACGAAACAAGCAACAATCAGCCTCGGCCGAATTATCAGCACGTTTATGCGTTGCGATCTTATTTTCATATCAGATTCCATTTTCTTTAAAAATAAGAATTAAAGGACCTGAAAATTCCACTCGAAAATTCATTGCTATGTTCTTAGCGTAAGTTATTTGCCAAGAAAATGTTACATGGCTGATTTGAAGCTATGTTGAGTTTAATCGGTTTCCCTTAACCACACTTTGGCAGCCTCTCAATTTGGTCCGCCCAACCATTTTGCACCATGAAAGCTGCAATCTCCGTCCTCTACGCATTCATCGCCATCGTACACAGCCAAGATGAACTCTCTGTAGCAAAATGCGGGGTAAGCTCAACATCCACCCATCCAACATCCAATCACCGACAAATCTCCTAACATCCAGAGAAACAGCCCAGCTGCTCCAATGCAAACTACATCTCCAACCTCTGAGTCGTCAAACCCTCCACCTAAAACAACACCCAATACATACCCGCCCACCCGACCTCCGCCGCCATCACCGAAACTAGTGTCGCCTTCCAACCATGCGCCGTCACCGTCACCGTCCCCGGAAACTACAGCCTATCCATGACCACTCCCGGCTGTAAAAACGACAACACCTGCTCCAGCCGTGGCCAGGCAAACATCGCTGGAAATATCAGCTCCACCTCCCATCAAATTTAGGCTTTTCAACTCTGCTTTTTCAAACGAATGAGTTTGATAAGTATGATGAGATTGATCTTGGGATTGTGAATGCGACGGATTTCCCGACGATTGTCATGAGTCTGATGAAGGGTTAGGAGATTGGTGCTTTTGATATGGTGGCGCAGAGTGTGATTTTAGTCTTGTTGATGTTGCTGATGTGGGAGGGGGTTCGACGTCGAGTGTGAGGTCGAGTTCAGCGCCGACGGGTACGGGTTCTCAAACGCCATCGTACTTTGGGACTTTTGAGCCTCATTTAAGACTCTCGGCTGTTGCTAAGATTGGAATTGGGATTGCGATCCTAATTGGGGTGGTGTTCATCACTACGATAGCAAAGTGTACATTCTTCGAAGCAGACATCGGACAACGATTGAGGAGTTGCATGATAAGCCACAACTCGAAGCAAAAGAGATCACAAGGCATGAAATAGAGACGAAGGCGAATGCTAGAGAATTGGAGGTTTATGAGACACCTGGGGAACTTGTGGCTCCCACAGGGCCAGCTGAACTGGCCAGTCATCATGATTAGTACCTCTCACTGCAGCCTCAAGCCGAATTTCTGCGTTATTCGCTACCATGCTAAATATGCATCACCTATTCCAGCTTGGGTCAATGATCATTTTTGTTGCACATCGATAGCGTTGAATTCGACCTAGTTTTCCCACCTCTATCTCGCGCACATTACAAGCACTGTTTCTCAAATTCCCCATAATAATTCAGAAAGCCTCCAGAGCAATATTCTCGATCTCTTAGTACCTCAAAGAAAATCGAGGAAGCGAGGTCCGACTGGAGACCTCTTTGGGATTAGGATCCGAACCCAAGATCATTCTCAAAGAACTCATGTCACGTGAACTCCCGCTGAAGCAGTACTTCTTCCCAAAAACAACTTCTGCCCCATCTATTGACCACGGGATTCAATACCTCTAGCTGTGGGTAGCTTATTTCCCTTCCCGGTATCAAAATTGCCAACAATCAACCGTTCAACATCGAGGGCCGTGTACGGCTTCAAATTCGTATGAAAGATCATCTTAGCTGCCTTGGCACGCTCCACCGATTCGTCCCTTAAATCAGCCTTGGCGCCAACGAACTTCGCGTCCACACCATTTGATTGTGCCAGTGCCGAAATCTCACGCCTTACTTCGAAGTCCATGATGAGCATGCGTTCGCCCATTAGCACCAAGTTGATCCTTTCCGCTGATGGTCTCTGGAGGGATGTTTGGCATGCCTCGACAACTTCGCGGCCTACGGATGTCGCTGTATATTCTCATCTTTATAGCCTAGTACTTTGAAGGAGTTGACGGAAAGGCTGCGGGTGATGATTTTGTCTTCTGCGATCAGGATTGTCAGAAGTTACTCGGTAGCTAGGTTTTGATTGGACATCTCTCTTTTTGAATCGTCTGCGCACATAATACCCGCGGCAATAGCGCCCCATCCTTTCGGCTTGCTGCTGGAGGATATCGCTTCCTCTGAAGGTTCTCGAACTGGGGGGTCGGCAGCCGAGATGAATTCATCTCTATCTTGAGACGGACTTTCGACTTCATAGTGTTTGGTCTCATTCTCGCCCCAAGTGATGTCTTTCGAAGTTGTAGAAGCTGTTGGTGAAGGAATGATTTTGCCTCGAGGTTCATCTACGGCTTCGGAAATAACGACTTTCCCCAACGTCGCCGCTTCCTTCTTGTTGCTTCCTCTGCATCTTTGGTGCAGGCTTCAGCAAGTAATCTTCATCTTCAACAGCTCTGTTGAGGAAAGCCATCAGCTGCTTGTGCAATGAGCTCGCGCTACAGCGGTCTCTCTGCTCGGCAACCAGAAGCTCTCCCATGACGAAATTAAGCAAATCGTGGATAAGGGCAGAGCATTTTTCGTGCTGGTGAAGTTGATTCGTCCATATAATGACTTCTTCAGATACAGATACTTTAACTGCTGATTTGTCGTCAATTTTGACTAAAGTGAAGAAGTTATCTCTGATAGCGCCAGTAAAGTAGAATTCGTGGTATTGAAATTGGGAAAACTCCCCAATTCCCGCATAACTCTTCAATAGCCAAGTAACGAACTTTAAATAGAGACATGCCAAACTCCAAATGTCAAAGGAACGGAAAATCAGAAGCTCAGGTTCGTATTCTGGGTGAGCATAACTTATATTATACGACGGGAATGTTTGCATTTCTTAACCTAATATCTCACGTAAGTAACGCCGCCTTTACTCAAGCTCGGCACAGGGCCAACTCAGCTTCGGCTCGAGTTTGCTTAGGCTTATTTACTTTATTTATACGCTTATTAAAAATTATTATCTTTTAACGAAATATTAAAAAAAAAAAAAAAATTAATATTTAAATATAATTAAATTATAAACACAATTTTAGTATTTTTATATTAATATTAATACTTTGGTCATTAAAGTAGCCAGAGGTTAAAAGCGGAATTAAGTGGGAGAAATGTCTTTAACAGGTAATTGGATTTTTAATAAGAGTAGCTTAGCTTATGCAGCTTACTATAGAGTTTAACATTTATCGGATCTGTTACTGGTAGTTAGATTTGAATCCTACAGTCGACATTGGTCTTACATTAATATAACCTCTTTTCCCCAAAGTATCTTCCTCGGCGGCGACATAAACAGACGGAATGGAGGTCTAGGGAAAGGAGGTGGGGCGCGGGACCCAAGTATATTCTCCGTCCTTGCCCGATTGTTGGCGGCAAGAACGGAGGGACGACCCCCACGTCAATGTAGCGGGCTGGACCCTGCGGGTCTCATAATATTACTAGATATGCGCGTGCTGTAAAACTAGTGGGGCTTAATGCAGAATAACCTTCGTGTCTCCGATGCAACCACCACATCACAGACAAGACCTTTTCATTTCTCGCTCTCCAACCTCCGCCTCACTTTTCCCTCTACATCTTCGCACAAGGGAACCCATTAGCCCACACATCCCGACAATCAAAATGGCCCGTCGCGTCCTTCTTATTGGGGGCAACGGCTTCATTGGATCCTACATCCTAGCCTAGCTTTTTGACTATGGTTTCAGCGTCTGCTGTGCTGTTAGAACAGAAGGAAAAGGTGACAAGATTTTAAGGGACTTCGCCGCGCAGCAATCTCAGATTGCTATCACAATCGCCCCCGACATCGTCGCACCGGAAGCATACCATACCGCAGTGCAGGGAACACCCCTTTTGACACCGTATATCATACTGCTTCCCCGTTCACGTACCAGAACGTGGGGAGCAATCTTCAGTTCCTCGAGCCGGCGACCAAGGGGACATTGAACCTGTTCAAAGCCGTGAAAGACAACGCCCCTAGCGTGAGAAGAGTCATTTGGACCGGTAGCTGCGCCAGCGTGATTGATTACGACAACCTTGTCTCAGACCCCCCAAAGCTTTATACGGAAGGGGATTGGAACCTGGTTACATGGGAAGAGGCAGTTCACGGGGATCCGTCGAAAGCTTACAGAGCTAGTAAGCTTTTTGCGGAACGAGAAGGTATTTTGATTGCTCTGGTTCCTTTTGGCAGATGCGGTACTAAGGCGATGTTACCTACACAGCATGGATGTTTATAAAGGAGGAAAAGCCGCATTATGACTTGGTGACTTTATGTCCGCCTACGACTTTTGGTCCTTTGCGGCACTCCATCACAAGCATCAGGGACCTGAATGAATCAAATGCTCGGCTGTGGAAGCTTTGCTTCAGCTCGACAAAGGATGCTTCCATGCCGTACATTCCTGTACACACTTACGTCGACGTCCGAGTAAGCCGTCCAGCTTGACTCTTGTTTTGACCTAACTAACATTCTGTAGGATCTTGCAAATGTCCAATTCAGAGCTATGATTATTCCGGAGGCAGGTAATCAACGGTTTGTGGTGTCCGCCAGGCAATTTAGCTTCCAGGATATCTGCGATATTCTCAGATCACACTTCCCCGAACTAAGTGAACGCACGCCGCTGGGCAAACCTGGAACAAGCTCTTTACCCCCAGGTGCATATTCCATTGATAATTCCAAAGTGAAAGAACTCTTAGGGGTGGAGCTTCGAAGTCTCGAAGAGACAGTTTTGGATGTCGCACATTGCATGTTAGATATTGAGCGGAACGAAAAGAAAGCTCATAACTAATATAGGAGCTTTCACCTAGGATGATATTATCTTTGAAGTAGCCCTAATTAATAAAGGCGGCCTTACCAACACAATGACAATATCATGTTTCCAGTGCTTACGCCCTAGTGTTACAAAACTCGACCATGACTCTCATCTTCCGCACGTGTACTTGGACGACCTAGAACTACCTGAAATATCCTGTCTTACTCTGATATACTAGGAATCTTGGCTCTAAGCAGCTAGATCGTATCTCGGATCCTTCTTACGTCTGAGTCTGCCATGTAGTCCCATCGCCGACAATCCACCCTACCCCCGTCACAAAGCTTGCACCTGAGCTGCTTAAGAAGAGAATTATTTCAGACATTTCTTCTGGAAACACCAGGCGTCCCAGAGAAATGGACTTCGGGACCGTCTTTTTTAGGACCTGGCTGCCTTCGAAGGCACGATCCATTATCGGACCACTGACCCGAGATGGCAAAACCGCATTGTCCCGAATTGCGTGCGTGGCTTTATCGAGTGATGGAATTGCATTGGCATTGCGTTGTCTGGGGGGTTGCTCCAACAGGTCAGTTCACTCACCTGCATTCTTGGTGATTCCTATCACCGCATGCTTCGCAGATGTCCATTGAACAATTCCTCACGATGAGACATGCCAATTACAAGAGCCGACATTGATGATGCAGCCACGCCCGAGCTCCCAAGATCCATTACGCCCTTGGGATAATCTGGCTGGGTTCAAGTTCATCGCCTGACTGACTGCCTTCATAAAGAGCAAAATTCCTTTCAGGTTGACATTATAAAATATGACGAATTGGGTTACACTTGATTTGGAAATCTCTGCCGGGTACTATACACCAATTCAAGTTTAAGAGCAATAGCGTAAGACTACTTACTTTGGATTTGTCCCGTCTTGTGACCGCCACGGAAGGCAATATGGAGAGCCGACAGCCCAGCACTATTGGCCTTGGAATCGACTTCGACTTTACCGAACTCAGCGACAGCTTCTAAAACTAGACGATCAACACTCTCCTCCTGCAAGAATCTACCTCGAGCGCCATGGTCCGTTAGTCGGTGTTCTTGGCCAGTTTCCTGCTCTCGATAGGGGCATGGGTAGTATTGTTAAGGCCCGAGATCAGCGAAAGCTACACCTTCAACACCAGCGGCCGCATATGCCAATGCACAGTCTCTGCCAATACCCTGGCCGCGCTGCAATAGCATAATGTAAGAGTTGGGACCACAGCTCGTGGCACATTTAAACGAGATTAAAAGGCTTATTATAATTTTTAACTTATTATTTTTAAATTTCTCTTACAATTCAATTATTAATTTAAACTTTTTCAAATTCAAAATAAATATTTTTATTTTTATTTTTATTTTTTATAAATCGAATAAAAATTCAATTTTTTTTTGAACGAGTTAAAATTTAATAAACGTAAAAAAATAAAAAATTTTAAAATTAAATTTTCGAAAAACTATATATTTTTAAAAGTATTATTAGAAAAATATATAAAAATTAATTAAATAAAAAAACTCGAAAAAAAAAAAAATTTATTAAAAAAAAAAAAATTTAATAAATTTTTTTTTATTAAATTATTAAAATAATATTTTATAATTATAATTCTCGACGTATAATTTTTAAATATATTAAAAAAACTTTAAATATTTAAATTATTTAATGAAAACTTCGTAAAATAATTTTTTTTTAATTTTTAATTTTAAAATTTTAAATTAAAAAAAAATTCGTTTTTATTTATAAATATTAATAATAAAAAACATTTAATTAAATAATTTAAAAAGAAAAATTAAAAAAAATATTTAATTAAATAAATATATATTCGAATTTGAAAAAAATAAAATATTTAAATAATATAAAAAATTAATAAAAAAAATATTTAAATTATAAGTTTTTATTAATTTTTTTTAAATATATATATATATATATAAATATTAATTTTGAAATATATTAAAATCGAATATTTTAATTAAATATATTTTTATTTTTTAATCGATTAAAAACGAAATATATTTTTATAAAAAACGATTTAAAAATTTATAAAAAATATATTAAATTAATTAAATTTTAATTAGTTTTTTTTATTTAATTTAAACGTTATTAAAAAAATTTAAAAATAAATAAAAAAAACTTTAAAAACTTTAAAATTAAATTAATTTACGTAATTTTAAATATTATATTAAGAAATTAATTTATAAATTAAAAAATATAATTAAAATAAAAAAAATTTAATTATTATTTATTAATTTATATTTTAAATTTTAAATTGAATATTTTCAAATTGAACAAATAATAATTTTTTGAAAAGAGAAAATCATTTGATGGGATTTGCTTAAGTGTGCCACGAGCTGTAAGCCCAACTCTTATAGTAGGAGGGGCGTCAGCTGGTTACGCGGGTCCGCAGATAATATATGCTAAATTGTAATTCGCTATGTGCGGCAGTAGTCCGGTGGGGCATTCATAGCCTGTTATTACCCCTTAGGACTGAGGCATTACGCTCAAATAGGTAGCAAGAAAGCCAGGTGGCCGTGCGACGGAGTTACCCGGGGTTAACACGAGAGTGGTATCGGCTGCGGCTTAACGTGCTTGGGGGATTGCGTTAAAGCCGGCAAAGGAGTTGCATGTGCATTCTAATATTGACTGGCGCAGAACGTGGTGCAGGATAAGTATTTGAGCGCTCTGCCCGCGGAGAGTACTTTCGCTTACTCTCGAACCCCTCTCACGCTCTAACATCTTCCTTAACCCAATCCAACACAATGTCGTGAATCAGTGTTATCAATATCGAACTGCAGCATTGAATAGCTGTGAATGGCTGGATTGATTCTCGATAAAGCTCTCGAGGCCCAGAGATTTATCCCGACGAGGAGCGGCCGCCAAACAACATAGCGAGCACGAACCAATCCGTAAAGTCGTCGGATCGCATACAATCGTTGCCCCCGGGATCATCTGCTCCTCCCCCACGGGATATACATGGCATTAAGTGGGTGTTCGCTGGTAAGCTCAGATAGGATTATCGGTCCCATAACTTCAAGTTCGATCCGGTTCCTAATAATCCACGTCATAGTGACTGCCATATTATCAAGCGTATTCTTATTCGCTCTGGACCAGACGATTGTCGCCGATGTTCAGCCAAACATCATCGCAGAGTTCGGTTCAACCGATAAATTGCCTTGGCTATCGGTGTCATTTCTTCTCGGAAATGCAAGCACTAATCTGTTCTGGTAAGCTTTTACACTAATTCTACAGCCAAGTTCCTTCAAACAAATCACTAATATTCTCAGGGGACGAATATATGGTCAATTTAATCCAAAATGGATCTATGTGTTCTGCGTAGCGATTTTTGAGATCGGTTCGACCGTATGCGGGGCAGCGCCTAGCATGAATGCACTCATTATCGGACGTGCTCTGGCTGGCCTTGGCGGCGGAGGAATGTACTTGGGTGTGATGATGATGATGTCCCTGTTCACTACACCTCTTGAACGACCAAAGTACATCGGCATCATCGGCGTGGTATTCGGTTTTGGCACGGTGTGAGTGCCGTAGCCCTTTCTCGGAGAGTCAAGGACGGATAGAGTCTCATTACTGACAATAGAATCTTTGCTACAGCCTAGGACCTGTGATTGGAGGAGCCTTTGCCGACAATGCATCCACAACCTGGAGGTGGGCCTTTTTTATCAATATTTGCATTGGAGGCGCCTTTTCTCCAGCATATTTCTTCTTGCTTCCGTCCCGTGATCTCCGACCGGGTGTGAAGTTCTGGGACAGGATGAAAGCTGTTGACTGGGTGGGAAACACTCTCGTCATCGGTGTTTATGTCTCTGGACTCATGGCCATCTCATTTGGCGGCACAACATTTGCGTGGAACAGCGCTCAAGACATAGCTCTGTTCTCCACCTCGGGCGTTCTGTTCATCGCGCTATGCATTCACCAAGTTTGGTCAAACTGGCAGAACAGAATGTTTCCGGTGCATTTCCTTAAGAACAGAGGCCTTTTGATACAGTTTTTGGTGGGAGCCTCTGCGGGGACGTCGTCCTTTGTGACGATCTATTTCATCCCGCTATACTTTCAGTTCGTGCAACACAGCAGTTCTCTCCTTGCAGGTGTACGGTTATTACCATTCATCGGCTCACTGGCGACATTTACTATGTTGAACGGCCACCTCATGGCACGATCGGGATACAGCATGCCATGGTACGCCACCGGTTCTGCCCTCGTGATCGCCGCCAACAGCATGCTCTACACTATCGATCTATCTACTCCAAACGGATTTATTTACGGAGCGATGGTTCTCAACGGAATCGGCACTGGTATGTTTTTAAATGCTCCATTTGCTGTTGCACAATGGCTTGCTCCACCTGAGGAGATATCGAGCGCCGTTGGATTCATTATGTGTGCTCGAGGAGGAGGACTTGCCATCGCACTGTCCATCGCAAACGCCGTCTTTCTGAACTTGGCCGAAAACAGGATTCGCAATCTGTTTCCTGCTCTGGACAACGCACAAGTTCAGAGCCTAACCTCAGGCGCAGGGGGCAATCTATTGGAAACACTCAATCCCACTCAGCAACAGGAAGTCCTAGCAGCTATTGTGCACGCGATCAGTCGTGTCTTTATCACGTCGATGGCCTCCGGTTGCTTTTGTCTCTGTTTATCGCTTTTTATGGATCGCAGAAAGATCAAGATTGGTTAGGTATTTGTATATTAAGGTATATATATTTAATTTTCCAAAAAGGAACCTTTGGATATTTCGATTTTAATTAAAGCCCGTTAAAATATACGAATACTAAGGAATTGACTATATACGAAATATCAGGGGAACTTCCCACTCCCGCAAAGCCGGTTGAATTGGCGAGCCATCATGCTTAATACCTTGCACGACAATTCAGGTTGTTTTCTTTCAAGCATTGTCAGTAGCACGTTCTTGCTCCATTTTCTAGCACTAGCTTTGGAAGTTTCCATTTTATCATGCATCGATGGCGCTGTCCCCACTCGCGCATTTCATCCCTGATTTCAATTTGGACTCCTTCAATTCTTTGTTGCACGTCTCTAGCGTGGTTCATTGACATTTGCCCCACTTTCCTCATCTAGCTAGCGCACATTGCAAACACCTCTTACCGTGGCTACCCAAACTTAACGCAGTATCTAGAAAGTTGAATTGAGATGTTAAAATATTACATGCATCAAGACCCTTCTGATATCAGCCAATGTTCGTCCTTGCTCCCAAAAGGTGGGATACAGGATAATCAGGCAGAGATAGGACATTGAGGATACTTCTTGAGAAATGTCATCACCTCTTTTGTTGCATATCGATAGCGCGGCTTCCTGATGTTTGCCCCATTTTAATCAGCTCTAGTGCCTTCAACTCCATTGGACTTTCAAATCCCTCGCCATTAAGGCCACTTAGAAAAAGACACTCAAACGCATTCTCATGTCCTGGAGATTCACTATCTACTCGCAATTAAAATTTCCCCCACAGCCCCAACCCTACAAAACCCCAGCTCTTAAGATCTAACCTTATCCTCTAAAGCGCCCCAAAAGTCAAAAACACCCACGCCCAAAAGTTCAATGCACTCCACCTCGCTTCAACCTCAATGATCCAATCCATGCACCTGCCTCTCATGCATTCTCAACTTGTCCCTCCTATAAAAACCCTTCCGTCCCTTCCTCTCACACCACGGCTCTTTGCAATGGTATTTCCACTGCTCTGGAAAATGCACCCCTTCATGACGTTTCAAATCACTAGGTCTCTTGAACGTTGCGTGGCAGAGGCGGCAGAGATGGCCTTCTGGGGAGGAGTCGATGGTGTTGGGCGTGGTGGCTGACGTGCTTGGAGATGTGGCGGTCGTAGGATTCGATGAGAACGAGGACGAAGACGAGGCGGAGGAGAACGATCTTTCTTGGCTGGATCTGAAAGCACTGTCCGAGAAGTTGAACTCGTTGGGAGAGAAGTCCATTTCTGGAATGTCTGATGGAATGCTTGGGCTTGCCTCGCCGTCGTACAAGTGATTGAAGTTGTTGTAAGGAAAGGCTGCGTCTTGGCTGAATGTTGAAATGTCTGGATATGCTTCAAAACCCTCCGAGAAATCCATATTCTGTCCAGGTTTATTGACGCTAAAAATGGCGTTTGGATGTTTTCCGTCGAAGTCGCTCAAGAATGGCCCGCGGATAGCAGTTTGATAATGTTCGGTCTGCTGTTCTGGGTCCTTCTTGGCTTGTACAGAGAAATCGATGTTGAAACCGAAATTGGCATGGATTTTCACATTCAGGACAGGCTCTCGATCTGCGTTAAGGCCGCTGGCTTGACGGGGTGCTACTATTGAATCCTCATCCCCAAAAGCAAATTTATGGACTCCACTCGGAAAGACGGCTCTGCGTCCCCCAGATTCTCCAAAAATTGAGTCTTCGCCAAGTCCAATGGTAGGAAAACTGCTTATGGCTGGTCCCGGCAGCTCTAGCGGAGGAATTGTATCTATTTTGTTGAAGGTAGGAGGGACAAAACGTCTGTGAACTGTGAGGTCAAACCCATTTTGACCACAGAGGTGGAAAACCAAAGAGGCGATATCACTATCTTCAGCTTCAAAACCCTCCAAACCTCGATTTCGGCGATTACCTCCAGAGTGGAAAGCAGAGTCCATGGCAATTGATCGTGGCTCGATTTTCTCCGCCGCCGAGCTATACTGACCTCGATGCAGATGCACTGGATTTTGAACAGCTGATGGGGCGATTCCCCCTCCTGTCGCCAACCGAGATTTTCCGTAGGTTCCTCGCCCTTCCCACACCACAAGGTCGAATGCTCACTATCGGAGCGCCATCGATCCCGTGTTTCTAAGGCCCTTCCATCGCCAATCCTAGTCATTTCAACGATGAACTCCTCACATGAGCCCATCCGGTAAATCCGTGACAGTGAACTAGGAAGTCCGGACACTCTAACGAGAAACTTGCTATCAGACCCCACGCCCGGCAGATTCTTATCGTCAACTAAGACAACAGATCCTGAAGCCGTGAGAGGTCAGTAAGAGAGACACAGCTTACCCAAAACCTTGAGACCAAAAACTACCTGCAGGACGCGTGGCTCTAGACTCGATCTGCTCACAAGCCGGGAGTCGAGCTGCGGCACGAGATAGCTGAGGAGAGCTGCTATTGCACGCCCCTTGCGGAGCCTTACAATGCAAACGCCCCTCTGCATGATCCTTCATGCACGCGCCCTCATCCTCAGCTCATAAAATGTCCTATTGAATCGCTTAGATTGAGGCTGAGTGAGCCATCCTCGGTGAGTAAATTTGGCAACGCCAAGGTATTTGCTAAGCGATGGGTGAAAGCGATTTGGACCAGCTGAAGCGACGAGCGCAAGAAGAATGGAAAAAACAGTCGGGCTGGCTCACCTCCTTATATCATGCGCTCTCTTCCTCCACCCGCAATCGGTCGCCGCCGACCCTTTGCACGTTCCTCAACCACGGCTTAACATTGGCTGAATCCATTTTGCCATTCTTGTTCGAACAAAACGTGCCCCAAACACTCCTTAACATTGGCTACATCCATCTACTGTTGTAGTTCAAACAACGATATACTCCGTCTCCTCCCCCGTTCTCGGAGTAGATCTCTTATTCTCCCACACCTTTACCAACGTGACTCTATCGCTTCAACATTAGCTGTATACATCATTTGTCGTTGTTGGAATAGCGATATACTCCATTTTCCCTCCCCGCTCTCAGAGTTCTCTCACATCCTCACCAACGCGCCTTCATCACTCCCACTTTTACGCAACCACATTCAGTTCTCCTTCATACTCCCACTTTCTCGCCTCACTATATTTCATTGATCTCATCCCCAGCATATTTCCAACCACTTATTGTGTTCTAAACAAATTAGTGTTTGAGGTTGAGAAAGGCTGTCCTGCCTGGTGTGTCTGAGCCAGCCGACAGAACTTGCTTGTCGGAGGCTCAGCCTAGAAAAAGCCACAAATAAAAGTACCATGAAGCTGAGGACATTCATGTGGACTTGGACCGAAGGATATGATGTCCGGGCCATTAAGCAGAGTGCATAAACTTCCATTGGCGGCTGCTGGAGGTCTAGTCCCAGCTTTCAATGTCTCTCCAGCGTCGAGAGAATTTCTCATTCAATTACACAGTGGGAGCCTACATCAATACAACAAAATCTCCCCCTCCCTCCAATCCTCCCACCCCAAGACCTCCCCACCCATCCACCCATGCACATACGCATCCCCAACAACCCTATACGCACCCTTGCTCCTCTCCTTCTCCCCCTCCCTCAACACAAATGGCACAATCCCCCCCTCCAACACCGCTAACTTATCCCCAACCTTCGTCTCCAACGGCACCAACCCCACGTATCCCCTCCCCGTAACACACAGCTTATACCCCCGCAATGCCGCCAAACTCTGATAATAATGAATCAAGTCGGGAGGACTCATATCCATTCTCTCTTTCGGACTCGGAGCTAGAATCATATCTTTAATATGATGTCTCCAATACACATATTGCTGTCCCATCGCAGCTGGAGCCGCGATACCATGACGGCACATTTTATTCGCGATGAGGGTTCGCCATGCTACTTCTGCGATGGGTTCTCCTGTTGGGTAAGTGGGGAGAGAGGCGAAGATTGTATCGGCTTCGGAGAGGATTCTGTTTGTCACCATTGGGAAGAACATCGAGGAGTCGGTTTGGAGAACAGCGCCAGAGCCGAGACGGGTGACGGTGTCTAGGACACAGCCAGAGGTTATGAGCTCATCTGGTTTCTCGCCGATTCGAACTTTGGGCCTGGTGTCTCCTGCTGCACGATAGATTTTTTTTTCTGTGGGACCGAGTCGACCTGCCCACGCTCCCCGTCCTGTTTGTGTTAACCAATATCCGAATGTGGATGGCATGTTGCGGGGAGTCTCTGCGATGCTGGCGCGGTAGAGGATATCCATCACATGGCCTTTCGAGACGAGGACTGAGGCATAACGACACATGGTTGACTTGAGATCTTCGTTGTAGTTCGGTCGTAGGAGCTGTATCTCTTCCGCGTTGAGATCTCCTGCCAAGCCCAAGAGGGCGAAGAAACGATCCTTGGGATCTGTCGCTTCTGCTCCACAGGTCTCGTGTATCATATCCATGAGGGGCATTTTAGTAAACATTCTCGCACCCTCAGTCCTTTGCTGCTGTCTAGCACTGGGGGAGCTCCCCGATCTCCACATTTGGACCTTCCTCAACCACGGCATATTGAAATCATTCACCAACCTCTCTGTCCTCTCATCCATATCTTCGCTGGAATCGACCCCAAATATATCCTCACAGTTATACTTTATTCTCGTGAACACTAACGAATAGAAATTCTCTACGCCTCTTATCCCAAGTTCTAACCCCTCCACATCTTGCGTATACGGATCACTTGCCCTCAGCAAATTGACATAATAAGTCTTGCATGCAGCATCAGTCATACTCACCCAATTCCGTTCCCACTCCCCACACACAATCAACACATCTCTCGCCAATAAAAACTCCTGGATGACCCATACCCGACGGAACCACGGTCGTCTCCAGAAGGCTCGGTATGGAATCCAAGCTGGGTCGCGCACAGGAGGAAGTCCATATTCTTGAAGGGGTAGTCGAGCCATCTCGTTAGGTCCGAAGTCGACGGCGGTGATGCGGCCGAGCATGGAGGGGACGGAGGAGCTGTTGTGAGCAGAGGGGCCGAGATAAACGACAGTGAGGGTGGCGAGGGAGTAGATTGTTGGCATAAGGAGAATTTGGGAACTTTTCTCTTCGTTATTTGTTTGGTCGATGCAGAGAGCGTCGATCCAAAGTGTTCGCGAGGTGTCGGGGAAGCGGAGTCGAAGGAGGGCGTAATTGAGAGAGGAAGTGATGGGTATGGTTCCTTCATCTGTGGTGATTCGATGTGGCTTCACGTCGCGTCCCCAGCAGTAAGAAAGTGCCTCATATTGTGGGCAATTGGGGACGAAGACATGGACGAGCTTTCCCGTGATCGGATCTTCTGGACATCCAGGATTGAGAATGAAAAGACGGATGCTGTCGTTGCTCGAGAGTGATCGGTAGGTGTAAACTTGTGGTGCGATCTCTGGGAAGAATTCCTGTCGCATTAAGTCTTCCAGCTCTGTCAATGTTGGACCTTCTTGATCTTGGGGGTTCGATTCCTCGTCATACTTGGCAGTCGCCAAACCCCAACCACCATAGAATTCTCTTCGCATCAACGATTCGAGGTCAGAAAAATCGAATCCCAAGCTCGGTCCGTCAGCCATTGTCAGGAGACAAAGGCGTCACATTGTGGGATTTTGGGCGTTGTGTGTCTGTTCTGTTAATTATGAGGCCTCGTGGGTGCTTGTAGAAAAGCTCAGCCCCGATAGATATAAAGGTTCACCGAGACGCCCCTACGATATGGTGTGGTTTCCCCGATGCAGAATTTGCGGGATAATCTCACATCACAATCTGCGACTCTGCCAACTGATATAAGTGGTAGGTTTTCCCGGTGACGGTAACGTAGCAGAGCTTGTAACCTTATGCGAATACCAAGGGACAGCTCAACTTCAAGAAGCAGCGACACAGATCCAATCCAACTTCTCAAAGCCCCAGCCCCAGCCTCAGCAGGACATTGTCTTGGGAAGGGTTCGCGAAAACAACTCAAAGCACACAAGCTTGGGAATACACCCGACCGCTTCGGGATCGTGAGAAGCAACCCAAGTTTCTCAATCGTTCGGATGACTATCCTTTAAGCCTTCAATTTTCTAGTCGCGTGGTTGAATTGAGAGAAAGATAATGTCTGTCCGTCGCGCTGTCGAAAACTGCGACGAGGTCGCTAAATTGCAGGCTTACGCTAGCTCGAAGCGACTGCTACTAGGCCAGGCCAAGTCCCCTGAAATCCATTCTTCCCTTCTTCACATCATCTAGAGTAATCATGGTACCCGCCAGCTTGAGTCTTTCACATACTTTCCATTCGAAAACCCAAATATGTCAATCCGGGCTAGCTTCCATTTTTATACCGCTGCTTGAGGAAGTTCTCAGTGAGCATATGGTCACGTGGTGAGTCCTCCTTGAGCATCCAAAGCTTTGCCAGTGTTCTTGGTTGGTCAGGACATCGCCAATTCCAGATCTAATGTTGACACAATGGTTCAATCGTCTTTCCACGTGAACTTATATGCAGATAGAAATACTCACGTGGGACATCGATGTTCAGTTCTCGTGTCGCGGAAGTGAGCCGATGAGGTTTGGAGTTCTGGTAGAGATACCCTCAAGTTTGAGAGCTTCGAGGAGTGCGACGTGAGTCTTGGGATTATTGTTCCCCCTCTTCTCCTTGTCCCATTTGAACAATACCATTTTGCTGTTTTCTCTCGAGTTTGACTCGTCTGCAGCCAGGCGGAAAGTTGTTTTTGTCAAAATCCTTGCGGAACAGGCAGATGGTGTTGTTTAGTGTTTAAGAAAATAGAAAATGCGATCAGGAGAAAGAAGTTCTGACTGATTCTAGCTTACGATTCGAGTTTCCTGCAGTCTACGACAAAAGGCGAGTCCAAACTTAGCAGAAGAATGATTCCTTGTGGGTGCGCGTAATGGTCTTGGTGCAGTCTGAATCTTGAGAACACTAGTTTAAGAAGAATGCAGAGGCAAAGACAAACCCATACATCATCAATTCTTTTCTAGCGCAACGACTTCTACTTTGATAGGTCTATTCATTTTTTCACCAAGGTTTTCTTTGCTGATCCTGACCCCACCTATAAACATTAAGCGAGGTTCACTTCGCCTCAAGTGGACTGTGGGGAGCCCGGCAACGTATTTGTACGCGTACTTGAAACATCGAAATAAGCTTCTAGGACCCAACTGCGCCTTGGAAATTTCCCCAGCTCCGGCGTTCACCCAATGCATGCGCCACGAACATCGTGACGAATAGCAGGGTGTTGAATGACCATGACGGAATTGGAGGTGGACTTGTCAAAAGCTTCAATTATTGTCGGCTCCACAGTGCTGGGATGTGTCTTGGGGTTGATTGCGTGCCAAGTCGGCATTGAAATTTTGTCTTGCTGTTAAATATGCCCTCATATCCTTCTTGTTGATGGGTAACCTTCGTTGTTCACTCGCCGACTTCCCATCTTTCTCTCAGTCATTCATTCTTCATTCGCTTTTACCTCCAAAATGCGTTCATTTACTCGCGTCGCTGCTCTCAGCGCTCTCGCAGGCCAGGCATTTGGCACAGTCCACCACATGTTCTCTGGCGTTTTCAGCGGGACGGACATCTACGCCATTGAGTTCGACGACGAGACCAACAACCTCACACTTGCTAGTAGCATTGTCTCCGAGGCTTCCAGCTCGAAATGGATTGCGATAGATGTATGAGAACAAAGCTCTTTCTGGCAAAGCCAATGCTGATGAAGATGAAGGAACGAAAGCAAAACATTTATGTTGCCAATGGTGCTCAGTATGACAGTTACACCATCACCAATAGCACAGGTCTTGAGTACTCTGGTACAGTGGAGATGTCGAGCAATTGTAAGTGAAGCGGATCTCCACTCGCCCGACAGTGTACTGATGTACCATCTCAAGGTTCGAATGCGAACTATATCATCGCCTCAACAGCGTCACCCTACGTCGTCTTCGGCGCACCCTATAGTACCGGCTGCCCAGCAAACATGATGTCCGTCGACTCAACCGGAACCCTCACCGGCATTATCGCAAACGCCACGTACAACTCCAATGCCGGAATTCACGGTCTAGCCCTCAGCGCTGACAACCAATTCTTGTACTCGGCTGATGATATAGGCAACGCGATCTGGGTTCACAGCGTCAACATCACATCCGGAGAGATTGCCGAAGTACAATATCTTGCTGCTCCAACGAGTGATAATCCTAGACATATGGTTGTGCATCCGTTAGGGAATTATGCCTATGTGGTTTTTGAGGAGGGGAATGCTATTGGGGTTTATTCTAGGGATACTACGACGGGAGAGTTGACATATACTAATACTTCTTACTCTCTTCTTCCTTCAAGTGAGTTTCTGCGCTTCTAAAGGAGACGAGTTTCTACTGACATGAGCCTGTCCTAGCGTATTCAAATACCTCCTCATACTGGGCCGATGAAGTCCAATTCTCAGTCAACACCAACGGCACACCCTCCTACATGTACGCCGCCACCCGCTCCCGCACCACCACCATTCCCGGCTACGTCTCCGCCTTCTCCCTCGATACTTCAACCGGCGCGATCGTTGAGCAACTTTTCGTCACCGAAACGACTGGAAGTGGTGGGAGTGCGAACTCAGTCACTGCTGCGCCGTTTGGAGAGGAGTACTTTGCGATTACGGATAGTGGAAGCAATTTTGTTGAGGTGTGGATGATTACTGCGAATGGGACGAGCAGTGCTACTGGGAAGGCTGTTGCGCATTTGGACTTGGCTTCGGGGCCGAGTGACGTTGTTTGGTTTGATTGATTTAATGGGGACGGGGAGTAAAGCGGGAGAGGCTAGGCTTTGGACTAGAAAGGATGCGTAGACGAGCTTTGACATAAAGTAAATATAGAGCCGTTAAAAAATAACACCCAGCGCCTTCTCTTAAGAGACTGGTAGATGATGGGTAGATGATGTCGTTTGAACTCGAGCAATTTCGTGCACGACTTTACCCCGCACTTCCAATTTCGGCATTGTACCACGATATTTGACGAATCAGAAGCGGAAATGTTAGATGGTATCCACATGATGCTGCTTTCTTAGACAAATTCTGCAGATCGTCATAGTGAGATGGATGATCAGTATATTTGGAAGCAAACGAGAGGTTCAGGGTGGTCAAGGTTTCAGGGGCTCGCTTAGCTTATGGGACCATTCGCGAATGGTTAGATGTTCTGCAGGGGCGAGTACTCTCAATGACCGTGCGATGAATGTGTTTCTTCCTAGTAGACCATGGTGACTGCGGAAAGTTGAAAGAGGTTACATTGATACTCCAGCAACAGCGTGACGTCTAAGTGCCAATTGATGAATCAAAACAAAACACAGAAACCAAACCAAGATCTTTGTCAACGCCGAACCCCTGAAATGTAACCCAAATAACAGATAGTGCTGGAATTACCATTCCGTAAAATCAGAAATCGACAAAGCATCCATGGTGCTAAGTCACCTCACAAGTAAAACATGACATCCTTGACATCATTATGCCAAGGATTCTTGTTGCGGCCTCCATTCCTCCCATCTCCCTATAGGTAGGTATCCCTTCTATAGACACCAATCGCGTCTCTAAGGTATTTCTGGCTTCCTATATAAAATAGGTTTCATGTACATCCTCATGCGGTCGCATAGGAAGTCTGTATATCGAGCTGGAGTGCATACAGAAAGTGAATGCATAGCTCTCGAGCCCATGGAGCAAAGGTCGTTAGTCTAAAAAGGATTTTAGTTAGCAATACTCCATAAATACTCTCTTGCAAAATATTCAGGGGTGAATAGAGATTAGTAATCTCAATATCCCAGCTTTGCTTGAATTTTCTCGGCCGCTTTCTCAGAGCAAGGATTTCATTCAGTGAAATCACAGAGGTAGCAGGTTCCAACGTGGAGTGTATGTCTCTTGTCTACCTTACTGGGCTTCCTTGATTGTCATCTAAACCCAAGAAGATTGGAAACGCTAATGAAGGCACCAAACTCACCACTTTCTGCAAACTGTCCCCTCCATAATCGCTGCCGTCCACGAGAACCACATAATGCGCCGGCTTAGCAGTACCAAGGAAGCCATCGTGGCTCTGCAGGTAGAAGTCGAAAGTATGTGGCTTGACAACATTGGTGTCCATTACATGACCAGGAATCAATCTCTTGGCGTCAGTGGGGCTGTTCTTCGGATAGAAGCGCATGCGGTGTCGCTTGCCCACAACTACCACGAAAGCCAGACTCTAATCTCATCCTCGCTGGTTCCGTTTAGTCTCTGCACGTGAGCAGGTGTTGCTTTAACCTGAGCTGAGCGTGAGTATACCTGAGCCAAGGGTGAGCATGCCTAAGCAGAGCCTAAGCAAAGCTTAAGCATCCAGAGCACGCCCTGTACACCGGACTCTTGGAAAGTTAAGGACATAACTTGATTTAAACTTTATTTTTAATATTGTTTTTTATTTTAATATTATTTTTATTATAAAAAAATATAATAATAATAATATTATTAATAAATATATATCTAAAAACTAAAAAAAAAAATTATTAAAAAAAGCAAAATTAATATTACAAATATTACTAAGAATAAAACTTTTTAAAAAAAAGTAAAATATAAATATTAAAATATTAAAATTAATAAAATATAAATTTTATTAAATATATATAAATTATAATTTAAAAAGTATTTTTACTTTAAAAAACTATATTTTACTTATATTCTTTTTAAAGCGTTATCGTATAAAAAATATTAGCGTTAAAAAAAAAGCAAAATTCGACTTTTTAACGCTGGCGCATTTATTACAAGTATATATAATTTATAAATTTGAAATAATAATAAATTATTACTTTTTTGCGAACTAGTAAAAAGTTTTCAAAGAGATTTACTTTTGAAATCTTTATAATATCCATTCTCGGCCGCTGGCCAAAATTAGAACTTTGTATCCTTAGTACCTTTTTAAACTATTTCAAGAGTTCTATAAGATGCTCGCACGCTAAAGTAGACGTTGCCACAATCTCCTTAATCTCATCGACATGCACCAGACTAATAGCAATTGTACCCCTCTTCAACTTCTCCGTCATCTGCGTATCAGATAAAACGGAAGCATTCCTAGCTCCTTTGACTTTCACTTTCTCGGTAGTGAAGAATAGCCAACGCTTTCCAGGACACGGGATCCAATAGCACCACTCAGGACCATTGTCGTTTAAATTGCCCCAACTTCCTGATGGGATTACGCCACCTCGTGGTAGGTGAGAAGGCTGAAAACCTAGCTCGAAATCGACCGCCTCTGCAGGTGGCTTACAATAAAGCGCACGTGCAGCGGGGATGGCTATCAATCCACTGGAGGTATTGAGGATAATAATACATGTATCGTAAAAATCAAATCCACCTCGCTTAAAACCAAAAATCCACGATATACTAGTTAGTAAAGTATCTCCTACGACGCCGTAGACCGAGATTGGGACAACTTCTTCGCTGTGAGAGGATAAAGGATACTCTGACCGCACATTCGGTAGGCTTTCAATGGAGTCCATGTCTTCGATGTAATTTGAGAAACTGCGAGGGTGTATACGTTGTTGGTATTTAGAGAGTGCGAACACAAGACGGCGCACTCTTGCTCTTTCTTGAGGGCCGACGTTTAGCCAAGACTTTCCTTCTAAGCCAACGGCGTATTGATTTTCTCGATCAGATAGGCAATAGAAGAGCGTAGATCTTGATAGAAGCCAGAGAGCTTGGAATCCAACCCATATAAAGAAGACGTCCGTGCTGGTGGAGTGACCCAGGGCTATATAAGTTGCGAACACCGTGGTAACACCCACTGCGCCACCAAATCCCCAAATGGCCCTCCATAGTATATGCCTTCGTGCGCTTTTTGGGATTCCTAGGAGTACTTTGCGACTTCCTCCAGCCGTAGAGCACGTTAGCAACGAGCCCGTGATGATGTCAATTTCTGATTTTGGGGAATACTTTCGCAGATCGTGAAGCCGCAACGTCAGAGCTGCAGAGAAGAAGAAAAGCCAGCTAGAAATCGTGATCCATGCTAGCAAAAAAGCGCCATATTTTCGTAGGACGAGGAATTCTGCAAGCTTTGCTACCGTTGAAAAAGCGAGTAATACACAGTCCAGCTTAAAGTAAGACGAGGTTGTTGTTTCATGCCAAGGATCTTGGATGAATGAATAAACTTTCAGTTCTTCCCCAGGCCTGCTTTCTGGTATTACATTTAGGATACTGGCAGTGCGCTGCTCAAAAGCATACACTTCTCGACACTCGAGCTCTATTAGGCCCTTGACCTTTTTTCCACGAGTACCCTGGAAAGAATAAGCAGCATATCTCTAGACAATCAATTACACTTACAATTTGGATCTCGCATTCTACCGCTTTTGGAGCCCCGTTACAGCTTCGATACTTGAAGCTTTTGCTCAAGTCAAGCGACAAGCCGACAACCGCATCCGACTTCGCGCTTCGAACGCCAACACTGTCACGCAGCCATCCAGGTGTTACGGCTGCAGTAAATAGCATGGCAATAGACATTGCTCCGAATATGGTCATTGTGGCCCATACGAGGCCTGCAGGGCCTTTGTCGCCAATTGCCAGTGATTGTGCAGCAGTTGAGCCGATCAAGGATGTCAAGGTTGTGATCTCAATTAGGCCGTTGCCAAAATTGAATATGCTGGATCCAAATATCGACTCTGTTGAGTTGACCATAGCCAAAGAATTTATTTCTATAATCAGAACACGTAGTCGAGAGACGTGCAGGGACAGCGCAGGCCTTAAAATATGGGATTGATTTTAATGGCGACCATTTGGTGAGGCGCGTAATTACGGAGATTGCAGTATAAAGTAATGCGAATACAGGGGCTCAGGCCCCTGTAAACCTATTAATAGAGTGTCGCACATCGCTTCAGGGTGCCAGTGCCCTATATTTATAGTGCATCCGTGTACTAAAGTGGGGCAAAAGGGCGCTGGAGCGAAGTAAAATTATTTAAAATATATATATTAATTTTTTTTTAATTATTTTATTTATATATATTTTTTATATATTTTTACTAATATTAAATTTAATTAAAATTATATTAAAATATATAAAATAAAATAAAATTTAAAATAAAAATAAATTTTTAATTTTATATTTATTTTTTAATATTATATTTTGATTATATAATATTTTATTAAAATTAAATTTTCGTTTTAAAATATTTCAAAGATTTATTTTTAAATAAAAACTTATTATATAATATTTATAATAAAAATTATAATAAAAGTTACAGCGCTGTTGCTTACAAAGCCTATAGGGGCTGAGACTCTATAGTTGCATCACTTTATGCCGCAATCTCCGTACGCGCCCGGAACCTCCACAGCGCGATCTCCGCCCTATAGTGATTACGTGAAAGTGAACCCCAGCTGTTCGCTGCTTGGTGCCTAAGGAACTAGGCATAAGATCGGTGCGCGTATTTGCACTGAATTGCTTAGCCCTTCCAAGCTTGACCTCTTCGTCACAGATAGGAAAGCGACGAGATGGATAGAAGCATTGTAAGTTAAAGCCACCCGTAATATCCTCGCAGTGCGGAAGACGTCTGACGAAAGCGCGCAGGTTATGACTAGTCTGCCGCAAGAATACTAATCAGTTGGATCAATCCTTTCGACACTTATTCCTCCTCCGACTGTCCGACGCATCCACCTACTGGAAAGCTAGAATGAATTTGGGTGGCTGATTTGATTGGGGCTCAAGTCCGGCCGCCCAAATTCGGCCAAGGCCCAAACGACATCCTCTCCCTTATATCGAAAGTCTAATATGGCTGCCAATCCTATCGAGTACAATTTTGACATCTGTTCAAAGGATACTTAATATACCCTTCACGATGAAAACGAGATCGCAGTACAATTCTTAATAATTTTCAATTACGTCATCAATGATTAATCAATTATCAATATCAATTATCAATATCAATTATCAATATCAATTATCAATCATGAATCAATCAATTAACATTCTTATAGCCTTTGCACTTTTTTTATCCGTCGGCGACATTTCACGTGATCACAAAAACACCAAAATCCGATTTACGCTATACTTAAAATAACTCTATTAAATATTTTACGATTTGTTTAATTTCGAAATATATATTATAAACAATTATAAACAATTTAAATTTATAATTATATCGAGTTTTAATTAATAATTATTATTATTATTAATTATTACGAAAATGTAATTACGAGATTTTTATCGAGATATATATAATTCGAATTATTATTTAATAAATTATTATTTTTATTTGTATTTAATTTTTATTTAGCAAATAATAATAATAATATATTTTTTATAAAAAAAAAATTTAATTTGAAATTTATTATATTTTATTTAATTTTATTTTATTTTATTAAATAATTCGATTTTTAATTTTCGTAATAATTTTAAAATGTATTTTAATTACGTTTTCTTCGAAAGTTCTCAAAATTTCTTTTTTTATTATCGTATTTTTTCGATAGTTTATAATCGAATTAAAAAACGAATCAATTTAATAAAAATTATAATTTTTTATTTTCGTAAATTGATAAAATATTTTATTATTACTTTAAAAAATTAATAATAACAACGATTATTTACGATTCGATAACGTTTAAATAAATATTATTAAAAATATTATTTACGATATTTTTAATAATAAACTTAAAACGAATATTAATAAAATCGTTTTGAAAATTATAAATAATATTTTAATAAATATATTTTTAAATTAATTTAAATTTTAAAATATTTATACTAATCTCGAAATTCGAATTTAATTAATAAAATTTTTTTTATTAATTTTATTATTTTTTTATTGTAATTTCGTTTTATTAATTTAAACGAATTAAATTTTTTTCGTTTTAATAATATTAAAACGTTGAAAATATATTCTCAAAAATTTAAATTTAAAAAATTCGATTTTTTCGATTTTTTTATCGATTAAACGTAAATTAATTATAATATTATTAATATAAAAAAAAAATTAAACGTTTATTACAACGTTTATATATTTACGAATTATTTAAAAAAACTCGTTTAAATATATAATAATAAATCGATTAAAAATATTTAAATATAAAATTTTTATAATTTTATAAAAATATAATATATTATAAAATTAAACGATATAATAAAAAA
>MU119537.1:0-52884 GCA_014904845.1 Acephala macrosclerotiorum
TAATAAAATTAATTATAATAATTTAATATAAAAAAAAATTTTTATTTAAAATATTAAAATATTAAAATATTAAAATAATTATATAATTTTTAAAAAATATTAAAAAAAAAAATTTAAATTAATTATAATAATTTAATATAAAATTTTATAATAAATATATTTTTATTTTAAATATTAAATAATTTATTAATTTTTTTTTAATAATTATATTAATTTTAAATATTTATAAAATATTTAAATTAAAAATTTTTAATTTAAAATTTTAATTTTTATAATTTTTTATAAAATAAAATATATATTAAATAAAAAAAAATTTCGTTTATTATTAATTTATTTAATAAATTATTAAATAAAAATAAAAATTAATATATTTTTAATATTTTTTAATAAAATTTTAATAAAAAATAAAATTTAAATAATACGTTTTTATTATATATAAATAATAATAAAAAAATTTAATTTAATTAAAAAATATTATTATAAATTATATTAAATTTTTTTTTTAATATTGATTAATTATTAATAATATTAACGATTTATTAATAATACGTATTATATAATAATTGTATATTTAAATCTTTAGTATTTAATTAATAATTAATTAATAAATAAATTTCGATTTATAAAAATATTAAAATTTTCGATTATAAACGATTATATATAATATTTATATAATTATATTTAATTTTTAATTGTTTTAATTTTTAAATATTTCAATTTAAACTTTTAATATCGATTAATTATTTGATTAATTATAATATTTATTCGCATATAAATTTAATATTTTTTATACGTATAAACTTTATTTAAATTAATTAATTTTATAATTAAATTTTAAATAATATTAATATTTTTAATTTTTAATAATTAATTAAATAAAACGTAATTATTAATTTATATAAAAATTTTAATAAAAAATATTAAAATTTTTATAATTTTTAATTTTATAATTTATAATATATAATTAAATTAATATTTAAAATATTAATATAAATTTTATTTTATTTTATAATAATTTTATTATAAAAATTTTATATAATAAAAAACTTTTAATTATTTAAACGATTTTTTTTACGTTAAATTAAATATATAAAAAAATAAAAAATAAATTTATTTATTCGATATTAAAAAAATTTAAGTTTATAATATTACGAGTTATAATACTAATTCAAATAAAAAGTTTAAACGGAGTTGCAAACGACTTTCGCGACTAGTTTTTTATTCATTGCAATCGTAATTCTCGTTAAAGTATCAATAGTTGTTATATTAAATAATGTCGCACCTTCCGCGTTCGAAGATAACGATGGAATTCTCCTCTCGCTAGTTGCCGCGTCACAGGCCTATTGAAACATATAAACGTCGGGCTATGTAAGCCGACGAAATTTCAACTTAATACAACCCGCAAGAGGCGACGACGAGAAGACATCCTCCTGTTCCACATTTCCTGTAAATCCCTCATCCAGGAAAGTCTCATAATCTGTATAGATGGTGACAAGAAGCTCTTTCATAACTGGTTTTCATTTGCATCGTCAGCACGTTCTTCGATGAAACGGACATCAGGAATGGTGACGAGATGGGACCTACCACGCATGGAGAAATGAGTGCCAATGCACACCCGCGCTCCGCTTCCAAATGTCCAAATCCACTTCCGCATCTCCGCGAGCGTGTTCTCATCTGCTTCAAGCCACCTTCCCGGCCGCCATTCTTCCGGAGACGGAAAGGGGATGGGATTAAAGTGGAGGGCCCAGGCGGAGGAGCTGACGACGGTGCCGCCGGGGACATCGAACTTCCCCACGAGCCGACAGCCAGAGTCCGGCACGACACGAGGAAAGGGGCCAGGACAGGGTGCACGGGTTCGCATGGTCTCGGTAACGACGGCGTCAAGCACCGGTAAATTTGCAAGGCGATGGGCCAAGCTTTGATCGCTAGGTTCGGCTAGAGTGAGGAGCTCTTTCCGGAGCGCCCGCTGCCAGTCCGGATCTCGTGATAGCTCGTACATGGTATATGACAATAGTATTCCTAGGCCGATGTGGCTCGCCGAAAGATGGTCGTCGCACTCCACAGCGATGAAAGAAGCCATATCGTTAAGCGGCATGTCGGGATCGGCGGCTTTGAAAGAATCGTAAAAATGGTCGTACAGGCTCGCGGTGGAAGAAGGCTTGGTGGGGTGCCTCCTGTAGGAGTCGGTGATCACTCGTGTGAGCCACGCTTCCCATCGAGCCCTGGCGTCGGGATCGGGCAGCACGTTGCCGCCAATCAAGCTTGCGAAATAGGTCATCGGCCAGTCGAGGCTGGTTCGCACGTGAAGGTTTTTAGTAGTAGCTTTGGCCAACGTTGTGAGGTCGTTCTCAAAGCCCGGGTCTCGTAGAGTATCAGTCGCGTTCTCGCTACCAAAGAGGAAGCCGGAGACAACGTCGAGCATGCAGCATTTAGCCTGCTGGTAGACGTCGACAGAGGTACCAGTGCTTGCCCACCCTGCCATTCCTTCTCTGAGGCGACGTGATACGCGAGAGAGGATACTGTCGAGGGTCTGAGAGTTGAGAATGTACGAATTGGAATAGGGGTGGGCAAGCATCCGTCTACGCCTCCTGTGCTCGTCGTTACCTATCATAGTGACCATAAAACCGGTCCTGTACTGGATTAGAAATCGCTTTGTCTCATTTGATTCGGAAGTTGCGAATGCTTCAGGAAACCTACTGGTCAAACAATGCATGGTAGAAGGACGCATCTTTGTCGAACTTGGCGCTGTAGATTGTGCGAATCCCGTCATCGATGCAATTCACACTCACATCACGGGGTCCAAGCCGAACGACTGGACCGAGGCGACGATGGAGATGAATTCGGCTACGATTTTCCATTTTCCGCCATCGGATCGACAGCAACCACAGGCGTGAATAGGGGACGGAGAAATGAGCATTGGGGATGTCTTTTAAGCCGGAATTGTTATTGCGATGGATTGATGCAATGATCCACAATACGAGAAGAGCGGAGCCGACGACCACGGCGAGCATGTCTTGAGAAAGGTTGATTGTTCTTATGAGAATAAACGATCTCAGCAGCGGATTTGTTCGGCCGGCAGCTAGCTATAGCGACTGGAAGCGTCCAACCCGTGGTACTTATGCGTCCAGAGGATTCGCTTGGGGCCCGATGGTTTGCTTGCTTATAGTGGAGAACTTTGCCTTACGCCGTATAGGCCGGATCTAAGGAGGGGTAAAGTGCAGGTGGTTAAGGTTCCCGTACCGCCGTTCGTATATGCACGGTCTTTCCGGCGCTTTACAATAGCCGTTAATGGGAAGTGGACCGATCGTAGTTAAATAATTCAAAAATTTAAAAACTAAATTTATATCCTTGTTTTAATAATTTGTAAAAGCGACCGAAATCGTCGTTTTATTATATCGTATTATTATCGAATTATATTATATAAAATTAAAAAAATATTTAATTAAATATTTAAAAAAATTTAAAAAAATTTATAATTATTTTTAACGCGTAATTTACGTTTATTATATATTATATTATTAAATATAAAAAAATTATTAATTTAAATAATATATTTAATATATTTTATTTTATAAATTTTATAAAAACGTTTTTATAAAAAATTATAAAAATTTTAAATTTTAAATTAAAATAAATTTTTTAATATTTAAAATAAAAATTTAAAATTTAAAATTTAATAAAATTTAATTAAATTTTAATATTTTTATTATTATTATTATTATTATTATTATTATTATTATTATTATTATTATTATTATTATTATTATTATTATTATTATTTTTTAATATAATAAATTTAATAAAAAATTTATTTATTATTATTTTTATTTTATTAAAATATTAAAAAAAAATTTATAAAATATATATTAAATATAAATTTAATAAATTAATTATTATTAAAATTAAAATAATAAAAATAAAAAAAATAATATTAATTTTATTTTTTAAATTTAAAAAAAATTTATTTAAACGTATATATAATTAATATAAAATCTATTATTTTATTATTTATTATTTATTTTTTATTTTTATATTTATATTATTTATTATAATAATTTTATTTTTAATTAAATATAAAAATATTATATTTATAATATTTATTTAATATTAAAATTATTCGAAAATTTAATAAAATATTTAAAATAAATATAAATTAAAAAATCGGTTTTAAATACTTTTTATAATATATTATTCTTTATATGCAAAAATAATAACTGCAAACAAACTTAAAACAAAGCTGATTAAAGCGACTTCCAAGTGGTTTTCATATAGAGATGAAATGTTGTCGGAGCATTGATCAAAACTTTTCATGTTTGCTTTCACATAGATGAAAGCTTGCTATCCAGACTAAACCAATGTGCGACGCTGATACAGCCAACGACTACTCCAGGCAGAAAGCAGCCTTTCTCGTCAGCGACCAATTCTTGTCGATTAATAAGACGTGATCGAGACTATCGAAAATGGCAGCATTACGTTCAAATAGGCCGTTCAACCAGCATTTTCGAGAAAAGACTGACATTTGATTCGCAGTATCTGGCTAGCTAGTATACGTATATAGCAAAGGAATGACTAATGGGTCAGTCATGCCTTAAGGTCAGGCCAGCTCCTTCCTTCAACAGTCCCGACACCTTCCTCCAACAGTCCCGAGTATAATAACACGGTTCTCAATGCTCCTCCACATTCGCAATGTTGGTAGTAGCCGCATTCAAGTTGCTTCTAAACAAATTGAGCTTCAAAGGCTCATTTTCAATCTTCTCGGTCTGCAAACTAGCGTCCGCGCCAGACTCGGCGTTGGCGGCAGGCATCTCCGGCTTGAACAGGTTTTGGACTTCTTGCATCGCCTGCCATGGCTGAGATCTCTCCTCAGTGGCGGTGGTGCCGGTGGATTGAGGCTGGAACCCAGTTAGGTATGTCCTATATGATTGAAGATTTCTTTTACCATTTTTGAAGAGCGCGTGTTTGTAAAGTATGGGTGGATAATGTAAGAAGTTGTCTTGTCTGTGATTCGTATCCGTGAATGATGTAAGAAACTGTTTCGTCTGTGATTTGTATCCGTGAATGATGGAGATAGTTAGAGGGGTTTAAATAGACGGCTGTATCCCAGTTGAATGCGTGGGTGACTTGAATAATGCCATTCCACGATACTCAGCCTGTCGTTATCGCAGGATTAGCGTATCAACTCTTAGCACTTATCTCAGTTGATTGGTAAGTTGGCCTGCATGCGCCGTGTTGGAGATATGCAGGATACGATAAGTTGGCTCGTATGCGCCGTGTTGGAGATATGCAGGATACGATAAGTTGGCTCGTATGCGCCGTTGAAAATATGCAGAATATGATAAGTTGGCTCGTATGCGCCGTTGAAAATATGCAAGATATGATGAGTTGGCTTGCATGTGGTAAATTGCAAGTGTCGTCAACCCTTGATCTCACTGTGTCGTGCAGCGAGCCCCTTGGTCTCACTATGTCGTGCAGCGAGCGCATGCAGAAATATACAAAAGCACTTTTGCTTCGAGGAAATGCCTGGGGTAATGCCTGTGCAACGCGGCCCTCACCTCGGATTTTAATCCTCGCTATTGCGTCGTGCAGCGAACACATGCAAAAATATACAAAAGAAGCATTTTTGTACCAAGGAAATGCTTGGGGTGATGTTTGTGCAACGCGGCGCTTACCCCGGATTCTGACCCTCGCTTGGCGTCGCGGATGGCATCCGGTTGCTGTCCAGAACCCGCTTGTGCCTGCAGCGCATCTGCATACCCTTATTGCCCACTCACGAGCAACATGCGCGAACTCTTCGGGCTATTTTGTCACGTGTGTATCAGCTTTCCGCCTACAGCATCATTCATTGAAATGTTAACACTGAAGGAAGCGCTTGAGCAATTTTGCGAATTGTTCAGTAGGAAAGTGACGTTGAAGACGTGGGATAAATCAAGGCTCGAGCTCGGTGAGTTTCAGGCTCGCGCCGTTGGATCGTAGGGACGGACCGTGATGCTTGTTTGTGCCTTCTGTCGTCTCCCGGTTCATCATCTGTATGGGCCGCTCCGAACCGCATAGGTGCTTGCAATGACCTGAGCGGGGAAGTGGGGGCAGGCCGCATTGACTGCGTTGTGAGGCAAGCTTTGCCAAGTATGACGCTCGTTGCTTGAAGGATGCGGTACATGAAGCAACATGCGAGAGATAGAGACCACTCGCTGGGGTTGGCAGTGCTTGTGAAGCTGTGTCGTGGTCACAGTCCTTTAAGATAACTCACCAGCAGGCATCTGTGCAGTGCCCAGATTGCAACTCGAGCCATCATCAGTCTAGCGTCTTGTGAAGTCGATGAAAGATGGCCTCCACTCCCAATGTCCCCAGAATCTATCACCATCGTTCCATCGCTTGTCCATGGGACTTGTTTTTAGGATCGGTGCTAGCACTGCGGCCACGAGGCCGTTGGTCGGTGTGTTTGCCTAAAACGTGCTAGTGCTTATTGCAACATCACGAAATATCAATGTTGATGGAAACAATCAGAGATTAGATGCCTAGATACCTTAGCAACTTTACAGATCTGTGCTTGTGACCGATCATCACACCACCCATGCTGACGGACATCCTACATGTCGAGCTTATGGAGGTACAGCCCATAAATAATCCAACAGCACTAGTAGGGTAACCCCGGATGTAAACAAAGCTTTCCCTGATTTAGTAATACTTGCTGTCGAAGTGAGGGTTTATATTGTCAGATCAGGCAGAGTGTTGTTGATACCAGGGGACCCCCTCTAGTGCTGTTGGATTATTTATGGGCTGTACCTCCGTACAGCCACAAAGACCTAGAGGGAGTTGCTTTTTCTCCGTCGTTCGACTTCCAGTACAAGGCCGTAAGCCCGTCCTCCGGTTTGAAAAGCAGTAATCGGCTTTTGCCGCAAACTACAAAGAATCAAAGCCGCTTGTACCGCTGGAATCGCGTCTCGTTTCCTGGGTAATATCTGAACAAGAACGTTGTCGTTGAAGGAATGCCGGAGCTTGGAGGGAGCAATACAGCAGCAATGGCCACTGTTGACTCTGATGACTCGGTCAAAGCGAAGATCCAGTATCTTGCCAGAGACGACCAGCACCAGCTGGTGAAACCATATTATTTGTACCTCGACTACGACTACGACCTTGCTCCAACAAACACAACCGCCGATGATCATTTTGTCCAGATCCGTAATGCTCGGAGTCTGGGCATTCCGTCGAGAGAGATGTTCTTCGAGTGGGGGTTTGCTCAGCTGCGTCTTGATTGTCCTTTGACCCCTGAGGAGTATTGGTATAACCAGAAAGTGGAAGAAATCCTATACCCCAAATACAAATCGATTGCCCGGTTTTTGTTCCCAAATGCTGCGCGAGTTGAAGTCCTAGAGCACGCAGTAAGCAAAGACCCGAAGACGGAAGGCTTCAAAAGGCTGATTGACCGGAGCCAGGTTCGCAAACGTCACCCTCGTTGGATGTCTGAGAATATAGAACGACACCATCTCAAGACAAACCAACCGAGTGATTATGTGCACATTGGTACGTGCTCTTAATCGTACATATAACTTTTTGAACTTCGTACGCTGATCGGTTTGAGATATGACGGCCTCCTCGGCAGCAAAATGCGGTATTAAGCAGTTCAACATCCACCCGAAGGATTATTCAAGATTCGTCGTTGTAAAGTATATCTGTCCAGATTCCCAGAAAACTGTGTCCAGGAGCTTACTCTCCATTTCACCAGCCTATGGAAGCCAATAAGAGGGCCAGTATATGACTTTCCGCTCACGCTTTGCGACCGCCGTACAGTAGACTACGCATCTCAGACCACTGCAATGGATGTCGTTACTCATAATTTCGCCAACGAGAATACTCGAATATACTTCGACGAGAAGCACGAATGGTACTACTGGCACGGCTTGCAAGTCGACGAGGTAATCGCGTTCGTACAGGCAGATTCCGAAGCAGAGAACCGAGCAGGTATGACGGACTTTACCCCTATCTTCTAGAGGATTTGTCTCTTGACACTGCAATGCAGGAGTTCCCCATACGGCTTTTCGAGATCCTCGGAATAGCGACAACAAGCAGTTGCGGGAGAGTATTGAAGCTAGAGTGTTTGTTTATTTTGACTGAATGTCCCGACTCTCGAGCATCCTGATCACACAATAGCGATATAGAATGAGTAACGTACTTGATCAGTGTGACGGACTGGACTGCCGTCATGTGGTATAGATGCCTTGGAGGCCTTAGGCCGCCAAGCCCCTGTTTTAAGATTCTCTTCGATTTGTTTAATCTTGTTTCTCACTTTGTATTCTAAGAACGAATATAAGTTTGCATTAGCCTTGCCGTCACAATTAGTAAGCGATACAAAATGCTTGCACGTTTACCTAAATCTATATTTTAAACCAGCATAACTTAATAACTAGTGCTTTAAAGAGTTTAAATTAAAAGCCGACTTATTCTAGTCCTTCAAGCCTATCGGCAGGGCCAATTACGGGCTACTACACGCTTGTAACGGTTCTATTGTCCCCTACTACACGTAGTAGGCTTAGAGTCGCTAGTTAGTGATCGGTCTATAAGAAGCAGCTTTCGGCACTGGCTGCACGTGACGGAGCACGTGCACGTTACAAGTTATAAAGATATGCAAAAGTATAAGATTATAACTATCAAGGAAGTTGAGCACGAAGCTCCTATCCACGGCAGAAGTGCCAGTACTATATAGAACCTTCGTTCTCTGGATCCGTCGTTTGGATCCCTAGATCACGTGACTTCGTTCCAAAGGAAATGCCTGGACCGCTTCTTACCGAAGCGAGCCGGTACAACACTGGTAGAAATCATAAGAGAGCAATGAGATCCCCCTAGGACCTCTATCAAAAGAGTCCTAGTCTCGTAATTCGTGACACACTTGCTAACAGTTCTCTGTGCAAGCGAGCTTGCCGAGCCTCAAGCCGAAAGTCTTATGGGTCGTAACACAGAGATTCTGTATCGCATACTGGTATATATCGCTTACTGATCAAGTACGTTAACGTTTGCTGTGGATGACAATCAATCTATCGTCTAGACGATCCAAATCGTTCTTTACTGCGAAACCAGTCTCCGTATCTCATCAGCAAGCCCAACGGGGGAATGAAAGCGGCTGCGATCAATGCTAGAACAGTGTTACCCCAGCCCAACCCAATGCTTTGATATAAAGGAGGGCCGATTAATGGCAGAAAAGCCCCAGCAGTCGCTCGGAAGATTACACCAGCAGCTATAGCAGATGCCCCATGGATCTTGTAAACATCCACCACGTATGTTTCGACCGGTATGGTGGAAAGCGTCATGCTGAACCCCGCAACACACGTTCCGATGAGCGGCACGATATAATGAACATGAAACGCCAATGCCCATCCGTAGATGAGGAAGCCCAGAGGAAGAATGATTGCGGCAACAAGCAGATGCACCAGCCGAGACTCCGGCTTGAATGCGTCGCCCTTTTTTTCCCGCTGATGGATCACGTAGCGGTCGGAAGTGAGACTGTAGAAGATCAAAGCGATGGTGTTGCCGATGGCGAGACTTAAAAACGTCAAGCCAATAGAGCCGCGAGAAAAGACGGCGGGGTACGTCGACTCCATGGTTTCCGTGAGTGTGGCAAGGATCAATGAGACTAAGGCGTATTTTGTGGCCATGTAGCTCGTCGTCAGCATGAGGATGGGAGACTGGGCCAGGATTTGCATCGGCTTCATAACGCTTTCGAATATGGTGGATGCATCGACACGGGCCTGATGTTTGGAACGATACTTCTTGTCGTCCGCGCTCTCCTTTTGTAACCGCTCCGCCTTCCGCCTCAGAATGACGACTGCGTATGTCTCCCGGAGCACGACCAGTAAGAACAAGCTGAAGAATCCGAGCACGATGGCCGCCAGCCAAATCGACCATCGCCAACCCAGGTCCTGTGCGATATACGCTCCTGCGACAGGTGAGATGAAATCTGCTATCATCTGAGTTCCCATGACCAATGCCATGGTCAGGCCGGTTTGTTCCATTTGGAACAAATCCCCGACGATTGCGGGCCCGAGGGTGAGAATCGACAGGAAGCAGCCCGTTAAGAATCGGAATGCAATCACCATGGGAATGTTCACGCTCAGGGCGCAGGCGATCAAGCAACAGAGCGCGAGGAGATTTCCAATGTGGAAGACGGGAAGCCGGCCGAATCTTTCGGAGAGTGGCGCAATGAAAAACGGGCCAATCCCTTCCCCGAGCTCCCAAATCGTGACGAGCAAGGTCTGGTCGAGCGTATTGTGCGAATGGAACTCTTGCAAGATCTGCGGCGCCGTGGGCGTGATCGTCATTGTCGAAAAGACACTAATTCGGTCAGTCGACGACGGCAGATATACAGAGACTGGCGAGAGAAAAAAAAGACGCTCACCTGACGAAACCCATCCACGAGATAGCGAACACAATCAGCCATTTTTGCGTTGGCGACCAATTCAAAGGGTTTTCCGGGTCGTTCTCCTCATAGTCCACGAGGACGACATCTGGATTGCTGTCTCCGATGAGAATTTCCAATGGCTGTTCGGCGAACTTTTCATTCTCGCTTCCCGCCGCAGCCATGGGCTCTTTGCCTGACAATTTCTGCGGCTCGATTGAAGATAAAATGGGGACTGGGTGGGTGAGAGCCTCGTCAATGGAAGACATCAGTGTCAAGTGAGTGGCGTACGCAAACAGTGTCTATTCAACTGCTGAGAGAGCAGGCAGGACGAGGCACATTGCGGAACAAAGCGAGCTTTTATGTTGCGGGAAGCAACCACTACAGAGACGTACCCTTTTCTACTAGCTCAGTGCATATGCACTCGAGAAAACAGGGGTCCTCGTGCTCCGATTGGTTCAAATTGAGGGTGCGTAATACTTACCCCTTATTAAGTAGCACCCCTAGTCGCACGCACCTAGTTTTATTGGTTAAATATACTAATTTAAAGTACGTACTAATTTCGATTATATTATTCCACGTGATTAAATTTTTTAAATTTTTTATAAAAATAATAATAATATATAAATATAAATAAAAATAATAATTTATTAAATAAAAAGTTTAATTATATATAAAAAGCGAAAATTATATATTATATATATAAATTTAAAAAGTTTTTTATAATAAAAATATTATATTTAAATTTTATTATTTATTTAAAAAATAATTATCACGTGTTTTATATAAGCCAATCGGAGATACGTACCTTAGTCAGCAGCCAAGACACGCACCTTAAGTCAGGGCGAGGATTCAAGTTTAGCGAGTGCATACTACGTACAGGGCCTTTTAATTGTTAGCGCACCGAGAATTGCCACAATAACGCCGCTTTTACAATCACTCCACAATAGAATGCAATGGATAATGAGGTTATTCAGAACTCTGTGTACCAACCATTGGCCTCAATCACTGCTTTGCAGCGTGCAGGCATTGTGTGAATCATGTCCTTAACTTCTGCATCTGTTATATCATTCCAAGCCTCCAGAACAGCTGCCCTAAGCTTGTGATAGTTCCTATAGACTTCTGGATCAAGCAAAGCCAATATGTCCTTCATTCTGTCCCACATAGTCTCAATTGGTGAGAGATCTGGAGAAAATAGTGGCCAAAAGATTGGAATGATCCCTCTCTCTTCCATAAAGGCTATACTGTACTTTGCGGTGTGTCCTGGTTCTCCATCCTGCTGGAATGACAACCCTGGGTGATTGAATAGACACCTCCAGACCACAGGGACAGTGTGCTGACAATAGGTAGTTTGATTGATTGACTTCCACTTTTTCTTCCAAAATAATCCTTCTCCTTTGCCATATTTCCCTGAAATGCAACCCCAAAACATCCACCCTATCTTCCTTTGCCACTTGTGAGCTATGCAATCAGGGTAATAGAGCTCTGAAGCTCCCTTCTTCCTTGTGCACCATTGCCGGTGATGGGGACCAGGAGAAGTCCAACTCTCATCACTCCAGAGGATCTCATCCCATTGGTCTAATGTCCAATGCTCATGCTCATGTGCCCAAGCTAGCCTAAGCTCCCGATTCTTCTCTGAAAGTGGAGACTTTCTTCTTCTAACCCCTCGCACATAGCCTTCAAGTTTAAATGCTCGGCGGATTGCTTTCTCTCCGCACCAGTCCTGCCAACCAAAGTATTTAGAGAGCTCTGCCCAAGAGATGTCTCGAGTATAAGAGTTTGTGGTGGCCCAATCGACAAGCTGTTTGCGGTAGTGAGGTGTGAGAAAAACATGGGCTCCGCAATGCCCTTTCTTTTGAGGAGTTGATCGCGTTTCTATCGCATAGTAAAGTTGTTTGTAAGTAAGTCTAGGAAATTGGAGCAAAATGTCAGCAATACTCCAACCAGCTGTGTAATAAAGGGTTTGGATTTGCAGTTTCTCATCCCTTGTAGACTCTTGCGAAGGTGTGTGAAGTGTAGAGATATGCAGAGGCTCTGGCGTTGAATAATCCATTGAATTAATGATTTCAATGTAAAGCAGAGAAATGAGCTCACTTTAAAGCAGCATAAGAAATCACCTGTTTGGGTATGGAGCAGGTGCTTTTCTGGTGGTCTGATTGGCTGATGCACGACGTCATTCCACGGCCGAAGAGCTGTTTTCGGACTCGCTAGACAATTAAAAGGGCCTGTACGTAGTATGCACTGAGCTAGGGTACGTCCCTGTAGTTGCTGTTGCGGGAGGATTCTCAACCAAGGATTCTTATTAGTCAGCCAGCGGAAGCTTCTAACCGTTTTTGATGTGGGCCCCCACGTTCTCAATCGGGTTTAGATCAGAATTGACAAGAACAGGCGCATTTGTTTGGAAGAGTACCCGTACCCGTAAGATTTCCCTGGTCCGGTCCTAAAGTCGGAACTTTTGAAGGGTTTGAGGGGGGACTCCTCCGTCGACTCGCCATCGGTTCGTGGGCTGTAATGAGAATTCTCAAACTGAGCTAACTCGCATATGGAGCGTCATCGCCAGACGTCATTTTTCAACTGTGCCGCCTCTGCACGCAACATTCAATCCGTCCCTACACCAACCTCAGTTGTTTTCTCGTCTCTCCGTGAGCTTCAGATCCGGTCGTCGACGGAGCCGCTCAATCTTCGAGGTTCAGTGAAACCTTCAAGGTCATCATCGCTCTCATTATCGGTTGTCCGTCCCTCTGCTAGCATAAACATACTGCAGCAATTCCAGCTTCCAGTCACAACGCATTGACTCGCTATCGCACCTGGTCACAAGAGAGGTATCACAGAGAACATACGCTACAAAGACGGGGGAAACCATGGGGGAAGCGCTTCGTTCCGGCTCTGTTGAGTCCATCTCGGACACAATGGAGAAGCCGCTGTTAGACGACCGATCGTACCGGGTGATCCAATTGCCCAATCAATTGGAGATTCTTTTGATCCACGATCCAGACACTGATAAAGCTGCTGCTGCCATGGATGTCAACGTTGGTAGCTTCAGCGATCCGGATGATCTGCCGGGGACCGCGCACGCGGTAGAACATTTCTGTTTCATGGGTACGAAGAAGGTGAGCGACCGATATACAGACATATTGGAAACCTAATAGCGTATTGACGAAACAAATACTGACATTGCTTCGCCTAGTATCCAGGAGAGAACGAATATAGCACGTATTTAACTAAGTATGGTGGTGACTCCAACGCCTACACGGCCTCGACATCGACCAATTACTATTTCGAACTATCTGCGAGTTCAACGTCTAATAGTCCGGGCTCATCCGCAAATGTAAAGCAACCCAATGTTCCAATCGCCAAACACAAGGCTCCTCTCTATGGCGCTCTCGATCGTTTCTCGCAATTCTTCATCCAGCCACTCTTTCTCGCTGATACCCTAGATCGCGAGCTCCGTGCTGTGGATTCAGAGTATAAGAAAAATCTTCAAAGCGACGCGTGGCGGCTGATACAACTGAGCCGCAGCACTTCGAGTGAGAAACATCCCATCCACAAATTCGCCGCTGGCAATTATCAGTGTTTGCGTGAGGAACCGGTGTCGCGGGGCGTCGATATTCGGAAGCGCTTCATCGAGTTTCACGAGGCTCATTATTCGGCCAACCGTATGAAGCTCGTCGTTCTGGGTAGAGAGTCACTGCAGGAATTAGAGAGCTGGGTTCAGGAGCTCTTCTCTGACGTACCGAACAAGAACCTGCACCGTTTGAGGTGGGACGGTATACCAGCCTTAGATGAGCCGGAGCTCATGACTCAAATCTTTGTAAAACCGGTGATGGAGCAAAGACTGTTAAATATTGATTTCACGTACCCCGATGAAGAAGAACTCTTTGCCTCCCATCCCAGTCGATATCTGGGACATCTGATTGGCCATGAGGGCCCTGGCAGTGCTCTTGCTTATCTGAAGGAGCTGGGTCTCGCGGACTCTTTGTTCGCTGAGGCTTCTGCTCAGTGTCCCGGCACAGCAATTTTCTGTGTTGAAACCCGACTCACTGAAAAGGGCATGCAGCAATACCGGGAGGTCCTAAAAATCATCTTCCAATATATTGCTATGCTGAAAGAGAACCCACCACTTGCCTGGATCTCGGACGAAATGAGCCGCTTGGCTGAGGTGGAGTTCAAGTTCAGGCAGAAAAGCCCTCCATTCCGAACTGTGAGCGGTCTGGCCCAGCTCATGCAGAAAGCTTGTATACCACGCGAGCATTTACTGAGCCCTTCCCTCATTCGCAAGTTTGATCCGGAAAACATCGAGCGCGGCCTATCCCATCTACGTCCTGATAATTTTCGATTCTTTGTTGTTGATCAGCAGTTTCCGGGAGATTGGGACGCAAATGAAAAATGGTACGAGACCGAATACAAGCTCGAAAAAATTCCCGAAGATTTCATGCAAGATCTCTGGGCCGCCGCTCAGGCTCCGGTCACAGAGAGGCCCTCTAAACTTCACTTACCAGCTGTGAACGAATTTGTTCCGCAACGATTAGAGGTTGAACGGAAGGATGTCACAGAACCAGCTCGGCACCCTACGCTGATCCGCCATGACGACAATGTTCGTGCGTGGTTCAAAAAGGACGATCAATTCTGGGTGCCCAAAGCCAATATCAAGCTCTTTCTTCGGTCCCCCGTGGCCTCGCTCACTCCTATGAATGCCGTCATGACCCGTTTATACGTTGATTTGGTCGAAGACAGCTTCAATGAATACGCTTACGACGCGGATATAGCCGGTTTGAGCTATAGTCTATCCGAAAGCGCACAGGGATTAAATATAGAAATAGACGGTTTCAACGACAAGATGTCGGTGCTTTTGGAGAAAGTATTACTGGGAGTACGAGATTTTGAAATCAAGCAAGAGCGATTCGACGTGGTCAAGGAGAGAGTGAGGAAAGCGTATAAGAACTTTGACTACAGGGATCCGTACCGACAAATCAATGCCTTCTCGCGCATGTTGATCAGCGAAAGATCTTGGGCTCCCTTTCAAATGCTCGAGGAGCTTCCAGCAGTGACAGCCGAGGATATGCGCTCGTACTTTCCCGAACTGCTGCGACAGATGCACATTGAGATCCTCGTCCATGGCAACTTGTATAAAGAAGACGCGCTAAACATTACAAAACTTGTGGAGTCAACACTCCGCCCACGTCGATTACCAGAGAGCCAGTGGCCGTCACGCCGCGCGATTGCGCTACCAAGCGGAGCAAACTACCTATACGAGCGGGTACTGAAGAACCCGGATAACGTCAATCATTGTCTCGAGTATATCATCTCAGCCGGCTCTGTCTCGGATCGTTCGCAACGAGCCAAGCTGCTACTTTTTGGCCAGATTGCCAACGAGCCGTGCTTTAACACGCTCCGCACAAAAGAGCAGCTCGGATATATCGTCAACTCGGATGCAAGCGTCTATGTGACGGTCGGCACATGGCGCATCCTCCTGCAGAGCGAGAGGGATTGCAAGTACCTCGAAAAGCGCTGTGATGCATTTTTGGTGAAGCTTGAGCAGGATTTGCGCGCGATGACCGACGAGACGTTCGAGGAGCATAAGATCGGATTGATCAACAAACGCTTGGAGAAATTAAAGAATTTGGGTCAAGAAACGTTGCGCTTCTGGACTCATATTACGAGTGAGGTGTTTGACTTTGAGCAAGGTACGTTCGCTACTTTCCAAATCCTTCCAATCTATGTAACCTGCACTCTTACTTTACGTCCCTGTACATTGACTAACTCGATCGACCAAATCTCAACAGTCTATCGCGACGTCGAAAATATTGAACCACTTACGAAGAACGACATACTCGAATTTTTCAACCAGTACATCCATCCCTCTTCTTCAACTCGCGCGAAAGTGTCTATACATCTTATTGCACAGGCATCTACTGGAGCTTCTGCAGCAGCAGAAGACAGTGCCGCCGCTGAAGAGAACCCTAACGCTTCAGCGTTGCGTGCAGAGCAAGACGTTGTAGCAGTCAACGGACATGAGCCTTCAGTGTCCAGCGCGAAGATTCCCGTCAAGGTTGAAGATGTTAAAGCATGGAAGGCAAGTCTGCACCTTTCGGCGGCTGCAACACCAGTGAAGGGCCTAAGCGAATTCGAGGAGTTTGGATCGAAGTTATGATGTCCCTTTTCAAATCCTTCACTCAGCCCGGTATTAGAGCCATAGTACCCAGTCGCAGTGGCATCGTTACCTTCCAGTAGAGAGCGGTCTTCGAGGGTTGATCGTTACCTTTGATTCCCTTCCATAGAGGATTACAAGGAAGCTCTTAGAGAGACAGAGTGCAAAGGCGAGATGAGCGTTCGTCATTCATACAGAAACAGCAAAATACTTTTGCTATGGCACGTTGCAGACCATTTGGGTCAAGTTTCAGATATCAATGGACACTCTAGGCTCTGGGCTTCTGCACGTTGGCATCAATGACCCTACTACCCTTCTCAACCGGTCAATAACTTCCACCATAATGTGGTCTATCCCATCTTGCCTCCTTCTTCTCCTCAGGCTCACTCCGATCATCAAAATACTGCACTCTCTTCTCCTCAGTGAGAACACGTAGATCGAAATCCTCTCTAAAATCAATCGTAGTCGCATTAACTGAAACATACGGTCTCGTATCATTCTCTCCATCCCACTTCGCGCGCCAAACTTCTTTCTTCCCTTCTTTGTTATCAGCTAGCTCTGTAAAATCCACGAGATTGGTCTCGCCCACGCCACTAAACGTAAAGCATCGCACTCCACATTTTGGACAGAAGTAGAATTTCCGTTTCTTGTCGTAACATTGGTAGGTACTCAATTTATGATCTGGATCAAGTGGTGAAAGGAGCATGAAATCGTCTCGAGGATTGGTAGGATGAACGTGGAAGATGTTCATTTTGTAACACGTGCTGCAGTTACAGCGGTAGACTTCTTGTCGGATTCCTTGTGGTGGATGAGACGACGAGAATGGATGTGGAAGGGTGAGGAAGACGATGTACTGCGTCAATCCGCAGTGACAGGATCCGTGGCATGCTTGTCTCTTTGGCGCTGTCTCTGCCATCTTGTGAAATGAGAGGTCTTGGAGTGAAGTCCTGATCTGAAGCGACGAATTGGTCAATCATGGAATCTCAGAGTGTAGGGTGCTATAACTACCTACGAGGGACCTTTGCTTTTCAAAATTGGATGTGGACTAGACAGCAGGTAGGCATTGACAAGAGACAAAGCAGAAATGCAGACAGTCTGATTCAATGTACAGTCGTCCCCGGAAGTGGTTAACACTATGGACACATTGCAACTTTTTTCTATTGACGCTAAGCGCATCCGCTTCTCACATTTAGCTTAGTCCCCTAGTTATTTTCGTGCCTAGACTAACTACGCCAGGCATCAGCATTATTACTAAGCTAAGTGTGGCGCATCCGGCGCCACAGATGTCTTGCCACTGTTGGCCTTAGGCTTTATAAATGAGATTACAACGTAAATATTTTCGAGTGTATAAAATCGTTTTATTTTATATATATTAAAAAAATTTTAATTTATTTATATAATTAAATAATATAAACGTAAAATTAAAAAATATTTATTAAAATAATTAATATTAAATTTAATTATATATTTATAAAATAAAATAAAATTATAATATAAAAATTAAATTTAATAAATAATATTAATTAATTTTGTATTTTTTTATATAGTATTTTTTTTTTATATTTTTTTTATATTTTTATAAAATTTAAAATAATTATAAATTTATATTATTATTTTTTTATTAATTTATTAATAAAATTATAATAAATAAAAATAATATAAATTAAATATTATAATAAATATTAAAAATTAATTTAATTATATAAAAAAAATTAATTTATTAAAATATTTTTTTATATTAAAAAAAATTCGTTTAATAATTTATTAAATAAATTAATAATAAACGAATTTTTTTTTAATATTTAATATATATTTTATTTTATAAATTTTATAAAAATATTTTTATAAAAAATTATAAAGTTTTTAATTTCAATAATTTATTTTTATTTTAAATTTTAAATTAATAATTTTTAATTTAAACGTTTTATAAATATTTAAAATTAATATAATTATTAAAATAAAATAATAATTTAAATTTTTATTAAATAATAAAATTAATAAATTAATAAATTTTTTAATATTTAAAATAAAAATGTATTTTTTTATAAAGTTTTATATTAAATTTTTTTTTAAAAATTATATAATTATATAATTAAAATAAAAAAATTTATTATTTTAACGTTTTAAATAAAAACGTATTTTAAAATTTTATATTAAAATTTTTTTTAAAAAAAATTTATTTTTTATATTAAATTATTACGATTAATTTTATTAATTATAAATAATTATTATAATTATAATTATTAAAAAAAACTTTTTAAATTTAAAAATTATATAATTAAAATTTTAAATATTTAAAATAAAAATATTTTTTTAAAAATTTTTTTTTATATTAAATTATTACGATTAATTTAATAAATTTAAATTATTTTATTTAATATATAATTTTAAAAAAAAAAATTTTAAAATTTTTTAATATTTTATATTAAAAATAATTATTAATTTTAATATTTAAAATAAAAACGTATTTAAAAATTTTATAATTATAATTTTAATTAAATACGATTATATTTTATTAATTTATATAATAACAAATTAATTAAATTATTTAAAATTTGAAATTTAATAATATTTAATTAAATTTTAATTTATTTATAAATTTTATATAATTTAAATTAATTATAATTATAAAATTTTAATATTTTTTATTAAATCGATTATATATTAATTCGAAATTATTATATAATTATTTTTATTATAAAAATTTTAATAAATTAATTAACTCGTTTTATTTAAATAAAATCGTTTATTATAAAAAATATTAATATTAATTTTAAATTAAATAAATAATTATTATAAAATTATTTTAATTTAAAAATTATTTAAAAAATTTAAAACGTTTAAAATATTTAAAAATATTTAAAACGTATAAACGTTTAAAAATATATAAATTTAAAATATTAATTTTTTAAATAAAAAATATTAAAATTTTTAATTATATATATATATTTTTAATATTATAATTAATTATTAAATATTTTATTAAATTTAAATTTTTAAAAATAATATAATTTAAATTATATTTAAAATTTAAAATAATATTAATAAATTTTAATTTAATTAAAAATTAAATAATAATTAAATTAATTTTAATTTAAAATATTATTTATTAAATTTATTAAATTATAATTAAATTAAATTTAAATTAAAATCGTTTAATTAAATTAATTAAATAATAATTTATTTTTTTAAATTTTTTAAATTTTTTAAATATATTAAAATTAAATTATTTAAAATTTTATATATAAAATTTTTATTTATTTAATATAAAAACTAATATTAATTTTTATATATATATATAATATTAATATTTTTATAATAAATAATTTTATTTAAATTTAATTAAAATATTTAAATAAAATAATTTAATTAATTTATTAAAAAAATTTATAATAAAAATATTTTAAAATAATATATAATCGTTTTAATAAAAAATATTAAAATTTTAATTAATATACGATTATAATTATAATTAATTTATTAATATAAATTATATAAAACTTATAAATAAATTAAAATTTAATTAAATTTTTTTAAATTATTTTTTTAATATAAAATTTTATTAAAAATACGTTTTTATTTAAAACGTTAAAATAATAAAATATTTTTATTTTAATTATATAATTGTACAATTTTTAAAAAAAAGTTTTAAAAAGTTTTTTTTTTAAAATTATATATTAAATAAAATAATTAAAAATAATTAAATTAATTATAAAAATTTAATATAAAAAATATTTTTTTAATATAAAATTTTATAAAAAGTACGTTTTTATTTAAAGTATTAAAGTATTTAAATATTAAATATTTTTAAAATTATATATTAAATAAAATAATTTAAATCGATTAAATTAATCGTAATAATTAAATATATATTAATAAATTTTAATTTAATAATAATAGATTTAATTTCTTTAGACATAGTTAAATCGATTGAAAGATTACTATCGAATCTGCCAGGCTAGTTCAGATTGAGGTAATAAATTTCACGTCTGGAGCGTCTAGAGCGTTTAGAGGGCCTGGAATCGTTTAAAGTGTTTAAAATCGTTTAAAGCGTTTAAAGCGTCTGATTTAAATTGACTGAAATATATAGATCTAAAGTATTAACTTTTTAAGCGAAGAATATCAAAACTCTCGACTATATACGTATGCTTTTAATATTGCAATCAATTACTAAGTACTTTATTTTATTTATTTTACTCTTTTTTATTTTACTCGATTATATGCGTAAAACATTACACGTAAATTGTTTTACTAAATTTAAACTTTTGAAAATAATGCGATTTAAAATATTTTTAAATTAATAAATAAAAATTTCGTAAAATAAAACGTATATTAATAATTTTTAAAATTAAAAATATTAAAATTTAAAATTTAAAATACAATCGTATAAATTCGATTAAATTTAAAATTATATTAATTTATTTTTAATAAAAAATATTAAAATTTTAATTTTAAATTTTATAATAATATATTTTAATACGCGTTCGATAAAATTAATTAAAACTTTTAAAATAAAATTTTATAATATAAAAAAATTTATATATAAAATTTCAAATAATTTAATTTTAAATTTATTAAATATTTAAAAAATTTAAAGCGTTTAAAATTTATTTAAAAAAAAAATTATTATTTAATTAATTTAATTAAACAATTTTAATTTAATCGCAATTTAATAAACTTAATAAATAGCGTTTTAAATTAGAATTAAATTTAATAAAAAATAATATATTTATTTGATTATTATCGAATTTTTAATTAAATTAAAATTTATTAATATAAAAAACGAAAATTTTAAAAAAAAAATTTAATATAATATTCTATTAAAAATACGTTTTTATTTAAAGTATTAAAATAATAAAACGTCGAAATTTAATTTTATAATTATATAATTTTTAAAAGAAAATTTAAATTTTTTTTTTAAAATTATATATTAAATAAAATAATTTATATTAATTAAATCGATTATAATATTTTAATATAAAAAACGAGAATTTTAAAAAGTATTTTTTTAATAATAAAATTTCGTAATAATTAAATTTTTATTTTAAATATTAAATAATTTATTAATTTATTAATTTTTATTATTCGATAAAATTTAAAATTTTATTTTAATTTTAAATTTTTATAAAACGTTTAAATTAAAAATTTAAAATTTAAAATTTAAAATAAAAATAAATTAAATAAATTATTAAAATCGAAAACTTTATAATTTTTCGTAAAAGTATTTTTACGAAATTTATAAAATAAAATATACGTCGAATAAAAAAAAAATTTCGTTTATTATTAATTTATTTAATAAATCGTCGAATGAATTTTTTTTTTAATACGAATTTTTTTTTTTGTATATTATAAAACTTGAATTAATTTTATTAAATACGTATTAAAATATATTATTATAAAATTCAAATATAAAAATTTTAATATTTTTTATTAAAATATATTAATATAATTTTAAATTTTATCGAATTAATATAATCGTATTTTAAATTTAAATTTTTTTTAATAAACGTTTTATTTTACGAAATTTTTATTTTAAATTTTAAATATAATTTAAATTATATTATTTTTAAAAATTTAAATTTAATAAAATAATTAATAAAAAATGTTTTTTTTTTTTTTTTATTCGACGCATATTTTGTTTCGCAGACCTCGCAAAAACGCCTTTGCGAGAAACTACAAAGTCTTCGACTTTAGTAATTTACTCTTATTTTAAGTTTCAAATCAAAAGCTTTTAATTTGAGCGTTTTATAAACGCTTAAAGTTGATATAGTTATTAAAATAGTATTTGAGATTCTATTAAACGATAAAAACCGATAAATTGATAAGTACTTTAGTATTTAAAGTAGAAATGCACTGCGGAGTCTTATATTACCAAAGGAATACTCTTTGGAACTCTTGTTTCTTATATTAAATTACTACGATCAACTTGAATTACTTTATTTAGTATTCAATTCCAAGGAGAGATTTCTTGAAATTTTTTTTTTAAAGTTGCGTAATTATAAAACTGAAATAAAATAAATTTTAATATATTATTACTTTGGCGTTTTAAACAGAAATACATTTTCGAGATTTTATATTAAGAGAATACTTTTTAAAACTCTCGTTTTTTATATTTAATTACTACGATCAATTTAATTAATTTAAATTACTTTATTTAATATATAATTCCAAAGAAAGACTTCTTAGAATCTCTCTCGAAAATTGTATAACTATAAAGATTTTTAGTATTAAATAAATACTTTAATATCTAAAGTAAAAACGTATTTACTATAAAGTTTTATACTAGGAAAACACTCTCTGGAATTCTCGTTTTATATTCAATTACTACGATTGATTTAATTAATTTGAATTACTTTACTTAGTATATAATTCTAGAGAGAAATCTCTTAAAACTCTTTTCGAGAATTGCGCAATTATTTCAATATTTAAATGCTTTGATACCTTAGACAGAAACTTATTTACTGTAAAGTTTTGTACTAGAAAAACGCTCTTTGAAATTCTCGTTTTATATTTAATTACTACGATTAATTCAATTAATTTGAATTACTTTACTTAGTATATAATTCTAAAGAAAAACTTCTTAAAACTTTCTTTGAAAATTGCGCAACTATAGAAATATTTAGTACTTAAATAAATGCCTTAGTATTTAAAGCAATAACGCATTTAAAAGTTTTGCGATTACTATTTTTACTAAGTACAATTATATTTTATTGATTTGCGCAATAACGAATTAATAAAATCACTTAAAACTTAAAATATGATAGTATTTAATTGAGTTTCAATTTATATACGAATTTTATAAGATTTAAATTAATTAATAAGTTATAATTATAATCGCATATTAATTGAAATTTTAGTATTTTTTATCGAATCGATTGTATATTAGTTCGAAACTATTGTGTAATTATTTTTACTGCAAAATTTTTTAATAAACCAATCAAATCGCTAGATTTGAGTACCTCGATTAAAATTTGATATTTTTCGTCTATAGTTGAAATGATTCGTACTACGTAAATAATACGTGACTTGAAAAAAAATTGATATTAATTTTTAAAGCGAACGACTAATAATATATTTTACGTATATAATTAAATAAAATAAAATAAAATATATATTAAAAAATTTTAAAATTAAAAATATTAAAATTTTTTAAAAATTTTTAATTAAATTAATATTTTTTAATAAAAAATAAAAAATAAAATTATTTTAAAAAAAGAAATTCGTTTAACGATTCGTTAAACGAATTAATAATAAATAAGAATTTTTTTTTTAATATTTAACGTATATTTTATTTTATAAAAAATTAATAAATTTTTTAATATTTAAAATAAAAACGTATTATAATATTTTATATTATTAAAAAAAAAATTTAAAATTTTCGTTTTTTATATTAAATTATTATAATTAATTTAATTAATTTAAATTATTTTTTAAAATTTTTATTTTATATTTAATTATTATAATCGATTTAATTTATTAAAAAAAACTTTTTAAAATTTTTAAAAAAATTATATAATTATTATTATAATAATTATAATAAATATATTTTTATTTTTATTTTTTATATTATAAAAATACTATTTATAAAAAAAATTACATTTAAATTATATTTAATTTATAATTAAATATTATATAATTTTATTATCGTTATATTTTATATTATAATATTTGTTTTTATTAAAAATTTATATACGTTTTTATATAAAAATTTTTTTTTTTTTTTTTCAAATTATAAAAATTTATAATTTAATTTATTTTTATAATTAATATTTTTTTTTACGTTTTGTATTTTTTAATTAATTTTTTTTAATAATAATTTAAATTTTCTATTTTTTAATTTAATATATTTTAACGAAATTTTATAATTAATTTTTTTTTTTATATTTTTAATATTATAAAATCAAAATTTTTCATTTGAAAATTTAATATAATTTAAAAATATTTTATAATATTATTTAAATTTTATTATATTAACGACGATTTTAATAATTAATTTAATTTTAATATTATTTTTTAATTGTTTTTTTTTTTAAATTTATTATTAAAAAAAAAATTTTTTATTAAAATAAATTTTATTTTTAATATTTTAATTTTTATATTTTATTAATTAATTTTATAATATATTATTAAAAATATTATAATTACTTATAATAAATTTTAATTAATATTAATTTATATTATATCGTATATATTTTTATTATTAATTTTATAAAATATTTTATAAAATTAAATAAAATTTATATTAAAATTTATTACGTTAAATTTTTTAATTATTATTTTTTTAATATTAAATAAAATCGACGATTTATTTCGTTTATAAAAAAAATTAATTATATATTTTAAATTTTTATATTATCTAATATAATTAAATTTTTTTTTATTCGTTTTAATAATATTATATAATTTTTATTTTATATTTAAAATTTAAAAAAAATTTCGTTTAATAAAATATTAATTTTTTTATTTAATATTAAAAATATTTTATTATTATTTAATTAAAAACTTTTAAAATTATTATATTAATTTTTAATTTCTTTTATAATATAATTATTATTACTTTTTTTATAATTATTAAAAACTTTTTATACGTTTTTTTTATTATTAAAATTAATAATTTTTTGTTTTTTATTATTTTTTTTTAAATTTTAATTTACGAATTTTTTTTTAATTATTAAAAAAAATAATTAAATATTAATTTTTTAATTTTAAATAAAATATTTTTATTAATATATTTTATAAATAATTTTATTTATATAAATAATATTTAAATTAATTTTTTTTAATAATAAAATTATATATTTATTTATATTTAATAAAATTATTATTACGAATATAATAAAACGAGTTTTTATTATTAATTTAATTTTAATTACAATTATAATTTTTTTCGTTTTTATTATTATTATTATAATTTTTATTTTTTACGTTTTTTTTATTATATTTTTATTTATTAATTTTATTATTAAAAAATTCGTTTTCGTATTTCGTTTTAATAATATAAAATAATTAATAAAATCGAAAATTTTATTATTAATAAAAAATATTAAATTAAAAAAATATACGAAATTAATTATATAATAATAATATAATAAATTTTTTATATATTATAAAATTATAAAAATAAAAATATATTAATTTTTTAATTATTATTTAAATTTAAAAAAATAATTTTATTATTTTAATTATATTATAAACGTATTTTATTTTTTAATTTATTAATATTATAAATTAATAATTTTATTAATTATATTTCGTAATTATAAATAAAAAATTTTATATTATTAAATAATTTTATTAAATATCAATTGTTTTATTTATTATTTTATTTTAAAAATTTAATTAAATATTTATTAATAATATAATCGAGTTTTTAATTTTTTTAATTTTCGTTATTATTTTTAACGTTTTTTATTAATTTTTAATTTTTGATTTTTTTACGATTATATGAATTTTGTTTTAAAATTAAATTTAAATAAATTATTAAAATAATTTTATAAATTTTTTAATAAAATAAAAAATTAAATTCGTATACGAATTTGTCGATTTTATATATAATTTTAAATATATTTTTTATTAAAATATTATTAAATAATATAATAAAATTTATTATAAGTTTAAATTTAATAATAATTTTATTAAAAACGTAATTTATTAATATTATAAAAACGGTATTAAAATTTATTTAAAAAAAATTATTATTTTAAATTATAAATTATTAAAATATATAAAAACGTAAAATTATATTTCGATTTTAATTATTTAATCTTTTTTTAATATATTATTAATTTAAAAATATTATATTATAAATATTAAAAATTTAATTTTTAAAATATTAAAAACTTTTTTTCAAAATTTAAAAATAAATTTAATATTATAATTTAAAATTATTTATTTAAAAATATTTTAATTTAATAATAATTATATTATAATATAAACGCGAATTTAATTTTTTATAATATATTTTATATATTTATACGTTTATATTATAAATATATTAAATTAATTAAATTTTTTAAATTTTTATAAATTAATAATAAAATTAATTATAATAATATAAAAAGTTTAAAAAAATATTTAAATAAATTAAAATTTATTATATAAACGATTTTTTATAGCGTTTTATAAATAAATTTAATAATAATTAATATAATTTTTTAATTTTTTTTTAAATTAAAAAATATAAAATTATTTAAATTTATAAAACGTATATTTTATTTTAAAATAATATTTATTATTATAAATTTATTTAATTATTTTTTTATTATAATATTAAAAATATATAATTTATAAATTAAATTAATAACGTAAAATAAAAATTTATATTTAATTTAAAAAAGTTTTATTTTTTAATAAATCGAATAAAATAAAAATTTTAATAAATCTTTTATTAAATTATAAATTTTTTACGATTTTAATTTTAATATTATTAATTATAACGATTTTTATTAATAAAAAAACGTTATTAAATTTGTTATTTTTTAAAACGTTAAAAAGTTTAATTATATTAAAATATAATAACGCGTTTAAAATAATATTAAAATGTTTTAAATAATAAATTATATTTAAATCGAATTATAATAAATATTATAATATATATATTAATTTTATATTCGTTTTTATAACGTTTAAAATATTAAAATATATATAATCGTATATATTTTTAATTATTATATTATTTTTTATTAATTTGTAATTTTTTTTATTTAAATTAAAAATTTTATTTATAAATAAAATTAATTTTATTATATTTGTATTTAATTTAATTATATTTTTTAAATATTTTTTTTTTTTAAAAATAAAAAATTATTATTAAAAATATATTTTTATTAAACGTATTTAAATTAAAAAATAAAATATAATTTAATTTAAAATAAATAAAAAATTTGATTTTAAAAAATATATTTTATAATATTTTATTTTTATAAATTTTTATATAATTTTAATAATATAATTTTTTCGTTTTTTTTTATTATTTTTTAATTGTAATTTATTTTTAAAATTATCGTTTTACGTTTTTATAAAAATTTAATAATTTATACGTATTTTAATAATTAAAAACAAAATTAATTAATTATATTAATATATTTTTTAAATTTTTTTAAAGTTTTTAAAAAAGTAATTTTATTAATAATTATAATTTTATTATTATTATTATTATATTAGAAGTATTTTTTTATAATTAAAAAATTAAATTAATCAATATTTTAAAAAAGTTTTTTTTATAAAAAAATATAATTTATAATTCGCAAATAAAATAAAATTTTCTTTAAATAAAAAATATATTAAATAAACGTATTAAAAAAAATAATAATATTATTAATAAAATATTTTATAAAATAATTATAAAAACGTAAAATTTTATTTATAAACTTTTAAATATATTATATAAAATTATAAAACTTTATAAAAACGACGTAAAAATATTTTTATTTTTTATAATTAATTATTATAAAATAATTATAATAATTTTTTTAAATTAAAAATTAATAAAAAAATTATAAATCGTTAATAATTAAAATATTTTATTTTTTTTATAAAATTTTTATAATTTTTAATTATAATAATATAAAATATACGTTAATTTATTTAATAATATTTTTATATTTTTTTATTTTTTTATTAAAAAAATACGTATATATATTTTTTTTAAATATATTTAATAAATTTTTATTTATTTAATATTTTATAAATTTAATAACGAATTAATATAATTATTTTATAATCGTTATATTAACGTTACAAATTTTAATACTATTATCGTATAATAATTCGAAAATATTTTAAAAACGATTAATTTCAAATATAAAAAAACGATTATATTATAATTTTTTAATAAAAAATTTTTTTTTTTTATCGTTTTTATTTATTTTTAAAATAATCGTTATTAGTATAAAATATATCGCGTTTTTAATTAAAATAAAATTTTTTTTTTCGTTTATATAATTATTAAAATAATTTAAATATATTTTAATAAAAACGATTTTTTTTATTTTAAAAAAGTTTATAACGATTATAAAATTAATATAATTTAAAATAATATTATAAACGTTTTTAAAATTTATTTATAAAAACTTTAATTTAAATTATTAATATAATAATTATCGTTTTTAAAAAAATTATAATTTTTTTTATTATTTATATTTTTTATTTTATTAAAAGTTTTTTAATTTTAATTATTATTAAAACGATAAAAATTTTATAATAATTAAATATAAAAATATTATTAACGAAATTAATAATTATTAATATAATTTATAAAAATTTAATATTTAATAATAATTTTAATTTTAATATTTTTATAATTTATATTATAATTACAATTTTTATAAATAAATTTATTTTGTTTATTTTATTAAAAATATATAATAAAAATATTATTTATTTTAAAAGATTAATATTAATTAATAATTATATATATTTTATATTTATATAAATAAATTTTTTTTTTAATAAATAAAACGTACGTTTATTTTTATATAAATAAATTTTATAATATATTGTTATATCGTTTTATTATAAATAAATTTTTTAATAAATTTTTTTTTAATATTTATTTATTATATTATTATTATAATAACGTTAATTAATATAATTAATTTATTAATAAACAATATTATTTTATTATTTTTATATTTATTTATATAAATATATTTAAATAATTTAATATAAAATAAAAAATTTATTAAATATTTTTTATATATTATATTTTTCTCTTTTTTTATAATCGCGAAATAATTAATATATTTTTATTTTTAATTTTTTAAAATAAATTATTTTATTAAAAAATATAAAAATATAAAAATTTTTATTATAATATAATTATTATTTTTGAAATTTTTATTAAAATTATTTTTATATTTTTTTATAATATAAATATAATTATTCGCGTAATTCGTATTATCGTTTTATTAAAATCGTTTAAACTTTTATTCGTTATAAACGAATTTATAAAATTTGTTTATAAAAGTTTTTTTTTTTCGTTTTTATTATTAACGTATATTATAATAAATAATAAATATAATTTTATTAAAAAATATTATTATAAAATCGACGATATTTAATTATTATTAATATTATTTAATTTAAATTAAAACGAATAAAAATTAAAATTATTATAATAATAATCGTTTTATTATACGTTTTATTAAAAATAATTAATATTTTTAATATTGTTATAATATAATTATTTCACTAAAATTATATTATAACGTTATTATTTTTATAATTTTATTATTTAAATTTATTGTTTTTTTTATTAAATTTTTAAAATATATAAATATTAAAATTAATTCGTTAAAAATATATATTAATATTTTAAAATTAATATTAAAATTATTATATACGTAAAAAAATTATTAATATTTTTTATTTATAATTATTATTATTATTATATTATATTATTATTATTATATAAACGCGAATATTTTTTTTAATATTATATTATTTTATATATATATATATTTTTTTAATAATTTTTTTTAAAATTAAATACTTTTAAAAACGTAATAAAACGCTAATTAAATAATTTTTTTTAATTTTTTTTATATATTATTATTATATAAAATTTTAAAAATACATTTAAAAGTTTATACAAATAATAATATTTTGTTTATTTATTATATTATATTTAAAAAAATCGACAAATAAAAATACGTTTTTTTAAATTATAATTTTATTTTAATTCGTATAATTTTTCATATTTTAATTATTTAAATCAAAAAATTTAATATTTTTGAAATTTTATTTAAAATTTATTTAATAATATTAAATTATTTTATTATTAAATAAGAAATTATTAAAAATTTTATTATTTTTATTATTTTTATTTTTATTATTATAAAAGTTTATTATATTTAAACAATTATAACGTTTATAATTATTTTTTTATAAATAGTTTTTTTTGTTTAATAATAAATCGATTAAAAATATATATATTTTTTTATTATTTTTATTTTTAAACAAAGTATTATTAATTAGTTTTTATATTAAAATATACGTATTTAAATAATATATAAATTATTTAATTATTATTTTAAAATAAATTTTATTAATTATTTAATTATTAAAATACGATAAAAATAACGAATCATTATTTATTAAAATTATAAACTCGATTTTAATAATTATAAATTTAAATTACAATAAACGTTTTTTTAATATTAATAAAATTAATAAACGAACGTAATAAAAATAATTAATAATTCGATTAATATTATTACGTCGTTATATTATTTATTTAAATTCGTAAAAAAAAAAATATATATAAATAAAAATTTAATTTATAAAGTTTTAATAAATTTTTAAACGTTATATAAACGTTTTTAAAAACGTATTATTATTATTATTATTATAATAATTATAATAAATAAAAAAGAATTATTATTTTTATATTATAAAAATATTATTTATAAAAAAAAACTACGTTTAATTTACGTTTAATTTACGATTAAATATTATATAATTTTATATTATAATAATTATAAAAATATTTAATATTTAAATAAATATAATTATATTTTATATAATTTAAATTAATTAATAAATTATAATAATAAATATAATATAATTAAAATTTTAATAATTATTATATAATTATAAATTTTTTAATAAATTAATTAAATTATTATATTTAAATAAAATCGTTTATTATAAAAAATATTAATATTATATATATATATATATAAATTAATTAAATTAATCGTAATAATTTAATATATTAATAAAAAGTTTTTTTATTAAAAAATCGTCAGATTAAATTTAATATTAATAATAATAATAAATTATTTTATTTATAAAATTTTAATATTATTAATTCGTTTATTAAATTAATAATAATTAACATTATAAATCGATTTTTTTTAACGTTAATAATATTTAATAATTTTTAATAAAAAATTAAAATTAAATTAATAACGTTAATTCGATATTAATATATGTATTATTAAATAATTTATATGAAAATATTAAAATTTTTAATTATAATTAATTAAATATAATAAATTTTCGAATATTATTTATATATAAAAATATTAAAATATAATTATTAAATTATTATAAATAAAAATATTAAAAATTATTTTAATTAAATATTTAATTATTCGTATTATAATAATTATTAATTAAAATTTTAAAATAAAAATATTATTAAAATACGTTTAATTAATTTTATAAAAATATAAAAAATATTAAAATTTTTATTAATAAAATAATTTAATAATATTAATTTAATTTTTTTAACGTTATTATTAATTTTTGTAAATATTAATAATAATTTATTACCGTCGTTAATATTAAATTTAATTCGACGTTTTTTTAATAAAATTTTTTTTTATTAATATTTATAAAATTAATTAAACGTATTTAATAACGTTTTTATTTTAAAATTTTAATTAATAATTATTATAATATAAATAAATAAATATTTAATTAAAATAATTTTTAATATTTTTATTTATAATAATTTAATAATCGTATTTTAATATTAATTTTTTAATTTTTTTATATATAAATAATATTTGAAAATTCATTATTTTATTAATTAATTTACTTTAAAAAAATTCAAATACAAATAATAATAATACGTAATTACGTAAATAAATAAATAAATAAAAATATAATAAAACTTTAAAAAGTTTATTATGTTTAATTAATTATAATTAATATTTTTATATAAATTATTTAATAATACGTATATTAACGTCAAATTAACGTTATTAATCTAGTTTTAATTTTTATTAAAAATTATTAAACGTTATTAACGTTAAAAAAATCGATTTATAACGTTAATTATTATTAATTTAATAAACGGATTAATAATAAAATGTGCACCGAGTACCGAAAGAAAAGGCCCGTTCGGCGGCTCGCTAAGCGAGCCAATAGCGGACGGGCCTTTCTTTCGGTACTCGGTACACATTTTGCTTCGTAGGCCTTGCAAGGGCGCCCCTGCGAGAGACTACAAAGTCTTCGACTTTAGTAATTTACTCTTATTTTAAGTTTCAAATTAAAAGCTTTTAATTTGAACGTTTTATAAGCATTTGAAGTTGGTATAATTATTGAAGTAGAGTTCTAGATTCTGCCGAGCGGTGAGCCGATAAGTTAATAAGCCCATTATTGCCTAAGGCAGAAACGCACTACGGAGCCTCATATTACTAGGGGGACACTCCCTGGAACCCCCGTCTCTTATATTGAGTTGCTACGATCGATTCAATCAATTTAGATCAATTTACTTAGTATATAATTCCAGGGGAAGACCTCTTAGGATCCCCCTTTTAGAGCTGCGCAGTTGGATTAAAGAGTGTTTTACAGCTAAAAGCCTTAGTGCCTAAGGCAAAAACGCACTTTTAGTAGAGCCTCACACCAGGGGGACGCTCCCCTGGGACCCCCGCCTCTTCTATTGAGTTACTACGATCAATCTAATCGATTTGGATTACTTTGCTTAGTATATAATTCCAGGGAGAGACCCCCTAGGACTCCCCTCGAGAGCTACGCAACTATATAGCTAGAATAGAAGTGTTTTATTGCCTTGGCGCCTTAGGCAGAAACGCACTTCTGGCAGAGCCTTACACCAGGGGGATACCCCCTGGGACCCCCGTCTCTTATATTAAGCTACTACGATCGATTCAATCAATTTAAATCACTTTACTTAGTATATAATTCCAGGGGGAGATCCCCTGGGACCCCCCTCGAAAGCTGCGCAGCCGTAGAATGGATTTTTAGTGTTCTAGCACCTAAGTGCTAAATGCCTAAGGCAGAAGCGCACTTAGAGAGTTTTGCGATCGCGATTTTTGCTGAGTGCGACTATATTCCATTAATTTTCGCAACAACGGATTAATAGAATCTCTTGAAACTTGGAATCTGGCGGTATCTAATTGAGTTTCAACTTATTTATAAGTCTTATATGATTTGGATTAGCTGATATATTATAATTATAAGCGCAACGTAAATCGAGATTTTGATGTTCTTCACCGGATCGGCTGCATATTAGTCCGAAGCTACTGCGTAACTACCCCTGCTGCAAAATCCTTAATGAACCAATTAAATCGCTCCATTTAGACACCTCGGTTAAATTTGGGTGAAATGCCTTTGACGATAGTTAAAAGTTTTCCTGCTAGGGAAAAATAGTTTACCTTGAGGTTACGTAATAACACGTGAAATCAATATCACGTTTTTATGCCAAGAAACGCTAAGATGTGTCGCTTTTAGTATTTAGCGCTCTTCGTAGAACAGTTTTAATTTTACGTAAAAAAAAAATATTATAAAAAAAAACTTTTTATTCGTATTAATAAAATTAATATAAATAAAAAATTTATAATATATATTTATATTAAAAAACGTTAAAATTATATATATTAATTAATTATTTTTTAATAAAATTTAAATTATAAAAAATATAAATAATAAAATTATTAAAATAAAATTATTTATTAAATTTTTAATATATTATTTTATAAATTTTATAAAAACGTTTTTATAAAAAATTATAAAATTTTTGAATTTAATAATTTAAAATTTAAAATTTTATTATTAAATTTTTTTTTAAAAAATTTTTCGTTTTTTATATTAAATTATTATAATTATTTTTAATTATTTTATTTAATATATAATTTTAAAACTTTTTTTAAAAATTATATAATTATAAAAATATTTAATATTTAAAATATAAATATTTTTTTAATAAAATTTTAATTTATATTAAAAAAAAATTTTAAAATTTATATTTTATATTTAATTATAAAAAATTATTTATTAAAAAAAAACTTTTTAAAACTTTTATTAAAATTTATATAATTAAAATAAATAAAATAATATTTTTATATATCGATAAATTTCAATTTAATCGAAAATTCGATAATAATTAAATCGATATATTATTTTTTATTAAATTTAATTTTAATTTAAAACGTCGTTTATTGAGTTTATTAAATTGCGATTAAATTAAAATCGTTTAATTAAATCGTTTCAAGTTTTTTAAACGAGTTTTAAACGTTTTAAATACTTTAAATATATTAAAATTAAAATATTTAATAAATTTAAAATTAAATTATTTAAAATTTTATATATAAAATTTTTTATATTATAAGATTTTATTTTAAAAGTTTTAATTAATTTTATCGAGCGCATATTAAAATATATCGTTATAAAATTCAAATATAAAATTTTTAATATTTTTTATTAAAATGTATTAATATAATTTTAAATTTAATTCAGTTTTAACGATTATATTTTAAACTAGATTTTTTAGTATTTTTAATTTTAAAAATTTTCGATATACGTTTTATTTTATAAAATTTTTATTTATTAATTTAAAAATACTTTAAATAATATTATTTTTAAAAGTTTAAATTTAATAAAATAATTAACGTACAATATATTTTATATATATAATCGAATAAAATAAAATAAAATAAAAGTATTTAATAATTTACAATTAAAAATATATCGAAAGTATACGTATATAATCGAAAGTTTTAATATTTTTCACTTAAAAAATTAATATTTTAAATTTATATATTTTAATCAATTTAAATTAAACGTTTTAAAAACTTTAAACGATTTTAAACGCTTTAAATAATTCCAAGTTCTTTAAACGCTTTAAATACTTTAAACGTTTTAAACGTTTTAAACGTGAAATTTATTATTTCAATTTAAATTAATTTAATAAATATAATAATAATTTATTAATCGATTTAATTATATTTAAAATAATTAAATTTATTATTATTAAATTGAAATTTATTATTGTTTTTTTTTTAATTTTTTTTATTCGAATTTTAAAATAATTCGCATTTAAAAACTTTTTTAAAAATTTATTAAATAATAATTTTTTACGTTTATACGATTAATAAAAAATTATAATATTAATTATAAAACGTTTTTTTTTAATTGTTTTTAATTTAATTAAATATTTATATAACGAATATAAATTTATATAAATAATTATTAAAATTTTAAAAAAATTAATTTATTAAATAATTATATTAATACTAAATTCGATTATAATTATTATATTAATTTTTTTTATTATATTATATATTTTAAAAATTAAAACGTTTTTAATAATATATTTATTTTTAATAAAATTATAATAAATAAAATTTTATATTTAATTTGAAAATTAAAATTTTTATTTTAAATAAATTAAAAATAATATATTTAAATTTTTAATTTATTATTTTAATTTTTTATTTAATATAATAATTTTTTTTTTATTAAATTTTAATATTAAATAATAATAAATAAATTAAAAAATTTTTAAATTAATAAATTATAATAATATAAATTTTTTTAATTTATTTTTTTTATTTTTATTTTTTTATTATAATTAAATTTTTTTTTTTTTATTAATATAAATATATTATTAATTTATATTTTAATAACGTTAAATTTTTTTTTAATAATTATAATTAAAAAATAAAAATCGTAAATCGTAAATCGATATAATTATAAATTTTTTTTTTTATAATATTTATAATATATAATTTATTAATATATTTTTATTTTTGTAATTTTATATAAAATTTTTAAAATAATTATAATTATATTTAATAAATATAAATAATATATTTTTTTTAATAAATGTATTAATATAAATTATTAAAAATTTAAATAATATTATAAAATTAAATTAAAAAAAATATTAAAATAATAATTAATTATTAATTAAACTTTTAAATTGTTAAAAATTATATAAAAAAAAATTTTTATTATATTTTTAAATTATTAATTTCGTTTTTTTTATAAAAAGTATTAATAATTTTATTTTTAATTTTATTAATTAATTTTAAATTAAAATTTTTTTTTATAATTAAATTATTAAATTTTTTTTAAAATATTTTAAATAATTATTTAAAAATTATAATTATATATTTTTTTTATAATTTTAATAATAATTTTATATTATTTTTTTTTTTTATTTATTATAAAAATTATAAAATTTTTAATTTTTTTAATTAAAAAATAATAAAATTATTTTAAATTATTTTAATTATTTTTTTAATTATTAATTCGATTATAAATTTTTAATATTTTTTTTTATATAATAAAATTTAATAATCGTTAAATAAAAATTAATTAATTTATAAAATATATTAATCGTATATATTTTTTTATTAATTATTAATAATTTATATAAAAAAATTTTTTATATTAAATACGTATTTTAAATAAAATTAATAAAATTAATATAAATTTCGGATTTGAATCGTTTTTATTATAAATATATTATTAATTTAATAATTATTCGAATTATTTTAATTTTAAAAATTAATATATATTAATTTAATATATACGTAATATATTTTATATTATTTTCGCAAATATATTTTTTATAAATTTAATAATTTAAAATATTATAAACGAATTTATTATTTATAAAATTAATTTTTTATTTAAATATAAAACGTTAATAATAATCGAATAATTAAATTTATAATTATTTTATAAAATAAATTTGAATTTTTTAAATAATTATTTATAAATTTAATATTTATATTATAATTAATTCGTTAAAAAACTTTTATAAAACGTTATATTAATAAAATAATTTTAAATTATATATTTTTTTAATTAATATAATAATATTTATAAATAGTTTTACTTTTTTATAATAAAAACGATTTTATTTTTTTAAATTAAAATATTTTTTAAATAATTAAATTTTATATTTATAATATTTATATTTTAAATATAAAATAAAAATAATTTAAAAAATATTAATATTTAATAAAATATTAATTTAAATAATTTTTTATAATAAAATAATATTTTTATTAAAACGAATTTTATAAATTTCGATTATAAATATATTTAATTAAACGTTAATATTAAATTTTTATAATCTTATAAATTGCGATTAATTAATAATTAATATTTTAATAATTTTTTAAAAATAAAAAATAAATATTAATTTAATTCGAATAATTCGAATTATAATAATAAAATATTAAATATATTTTTATTTATAATAATATAACGAGTAAATTTATTATTTATATATTATTAATTTTTTTAAACTCGATAAAATAATTTTTATTTTCGTTTTTTATTATTATATTTATATTTATTAATAATTAATTAATTTTTAATATTTATTAATAATTAATTAATTTTTAATATTTAAATATTTTTTAATAAATTTTTAATTTTTTTAATTTTAATAAAAAACTTTAATAATAAATTATTAAAATATTTTAATTTATTATATATTAAATTTATTATTAAAATTTTATATATATTTATTATTATTATTATATTATTATATATTTTATAAATTAATATTTTTTTAATATAATTATTTTGAAAATTTATAATTTTTACGATATTTATTTTAAAAGTTTTTTTAATTTTAATATTTTCGATTTTATTTTTAATCGCGTTTTTTATTTCGTTTTTTATAAATACGATTAATTTAATTTTAATTAAATTCGTTTTTTTTTAATTTAAAAAAATAAAATTTAAATTATATTATTATATTTTATATAATCGCGTTATAATATTTATTATTAATTATAATTTAATATAAACGTTTTTAAAAATATTAATAAATTTATAAAAAATAAAACAAATTTTTTTAAAATTTTAATAAATATTAATAATTTAATTTTACAAATTATATTTCGTTTAATATTTTAATAATAAATTTAATTAAATTTTTTAAAATTAATTGAAAAATATTTATAAGTATTTTAATTTAATTTTTATTAAATTAATTATAATAATTTTTATTAAAATTGTTTTTTTTTTATAAAAATATATATAATTAATAATTATTTATTATTATTATTAACGTAATAAAATCGAAATTTCTTTTTAAAAATTTATTAAAATAAAACGCGTTTATACGTTTTATAAAACTAATTAAAAATATTTTATTATATTAATTTTAAAATAATTTAATTTTATTATAATAATTATAAAAAATTAATAATTTACAATTAAAAATATTATATAATATTTTTCTTATTAATATAAATTTTTATTAAATTTATAAATTATTATATTAATTTGATTATTATTAAAAAAATTATTAATAAATAAATTAAATATTTTATATTATATTAAATAAATTTATATTTATAAAAAAAATTACAATAAAAAATATAAAAAATAATTATAAAAATAATCGTATTTATAATAAAAAAATTTATATTAATAATTAAAATCGTAAAAATAATTATATTTTAAATATTAAATATTAATATTAAAACATTTTAATTTGTTAATTAAATTAATTAATTTTATTAAAAAAAAAAATTTATTTTTTAATTAATCGACGATTTTTATTTATATTTATTTATAAAACTTTTTTTTTAAATTATTAATAATAAACTTTTTATTTTTTAATATTTGAATTTTATAAATACGTAAAAAATTTCGTAAACGACGTATAAAATTTTTATATATTAAACGTAAAATTTTTTATATATATTTTTTAAAGTTTTTTAAAAAAAAATTTATAAATTATAATTTAATTAATTTTTTTTTTATATATTTTAAAATAATAAAAAATTTTTTTATTTAATATTATTTTATTAAAAAAAAATTTTATTTTTTTTATTATAAAAAGATTTAATTTTAAATAAATTTTTTATTTTTAAAAATAATTATATATATTTATATTTTTTAAAAATTTTTAAAATTTTTTTTTAATATTATTAATTCGTTTTTTTTATTAATAATAATTAACGTTATTAATCGATTTTTTTAATAATAAAAAAATTAATAAATTTTATTAAAAAATTAAAATTAAATTAATAATATTAATAAATCGTTATTATTATTATTAATATTTTTTTTTTTTTCAATTTTTTATAAATATAAATTTTTTTTTTTCGTAATATATAAATATTTATTATTATTAAATTTAAAGTTTTTATTAATTTTATAATAAATATTATTTAAAATAAAAAAAATATTTAAAACGTATATCGTATTTATTTTATTATTATTAAATATATTAATATTAAAATTAATTATTTTTTATATTTTTTTGAATTTATATATTTAAAAAATATAAAAAATAAATTTAAATATAATAATAATTATAAAAATATATTTTCGTAAAATAATAATTTAATTATTATTATTTTTATTTTTTTTATTTATTATTTTAATTTATTAAAATTAATATTATCGATTGTAAATAATAAATAAAATTAATAATATAAATATAAAATTAAAAATATTTTTTTATTTATTTTACGATTTAATTTTTTATTTTATTTAATTTTTTATTTAATTTTTTATTTATTTTACGATTTAATTTTTTATTTATTATTGTTTTTTTATTATTATTTTTATTAATTTCAATTGTATTTAATTTCGTTTATATAAATATATTTTATAAATTTTTATTAACGTTGAAAATTTTTTAATAATTTATTATAAAATTTATAAATATATTAATTTTATTTATTAATTTATTTTACGTTTATTAATATATTAATAAATATAAATTTTATTTATTAATTTATATATAATAAACGTTTTACGAATTATATTTTTTATGTTTTTAATATCGCGTATAATTTAATATTTTTTTATTTTTTTATTTTAATAAAAATTTTATTTTTTAATTATATAATATATTACAATTTTTAAATTATTTTTTTATCGTTTACATTAAATCGTTTAATTTAATTTGTCGTTAAATTTATAATTTATATAAATTATATTTTTACTTTTTTCAAAATAAATAATAATATTTTTAATATTATTATTATTTAATTTTTAATACAATTTTATAAAATTAATAATTAATATAATTTTTATAAAAAAAAAATATTATATTCAATATATTAATAAAATTTATAATTTATTATTTATTTTAAAAATTTTTTATTATAAATAATTAATATTTTTATTGTTTATTTAATTAATAATTAATTTTATAAAATAAATTTTTTTTTTATTTTTTGAAAAATTATAATTTTTTTTTTTTTATTATTAATAATCGATTTATAAGTTTTTTACTTTTTTAATAATAATTAAATAAAATTTAATTCGTTATTTTTATTGAAAATAAAATTAATATTAATATTATTTAAATTAATATTCGTATTTTATAATTTTTTTAATTTATAAATAAAAATATTATTTTTATAAAATAATTATTTTTAAATTTTTTTTATTAAATACAATTATTTTTAATTTCGCAATTATTTATTAATTTATTTTAACGTATTATTTTTTAAATTATAATATTAATATATATTATTTAATAATAAATTTTTTTATATTTATTTATTTTTATTATTTTTTTTTATAAAAATTATTAAATTATTTAATATAATAAACGATTAATTATTAATATAAAATAAAAATTAATTTTTTTAAAATACGTATTACGTAATTCTTTTTTTAAATTGAAAATAATTTTTTTAAAATCGTTAATAATATTTTTTTTATAATTTTTACGTATTTAAATAATATAATTTTTAATTTTACAAATTAATATTATATATATATATATATTTTTTTTTAAATATTTAATTTTATTTAAAAAAAATTTATATTATTTTATATAATTAAAATAAAATATTAATATAATAATAAAATAAATAAATAAATAATATACGTATAATAATATTATATTTTAATTTAAAATTTAAAATATTAATTAATTATTTTTTAATCGTAATAATAATAAATATAAAAATAAAAATAATTAATTAAATTAAAACGATTTTAAATTATTTTCGAATTTAATCGATTGTATTATAAATTTTTTTTTTAATATTATAAAATTGAATTAAAAATTTAATAATAATTAAAACGAAAACTTTTTAATAATCGAATTAATAATCGTTAATATTTTATTTAATTGAAAAGTATAAAATTAAATTTTTATAAAATTAAATAATAAAATAATATAATTAATAATTAAATTATATTAAAATTATTTTTTAATATTTTTATTTTTATTAAAATTTAAAAATATATTATTATAAATTTTAATTATTAAAAATAAACGTTTTTTTATATATAATTAATTATTTATTAATTATATTAATATTATTTTATTTGTAAATATTAAAATATAATATATTTTTAATTATTATTAATATAATTATTAAAATTTATTAAATTTATTTTTGATTAAATATTATTTTTAAATTTAAATTTATTTATTATTTATATAATTAATATAATAAAATATTTAAAATTATATTTATTTTTAAAATAAAAAGTTTTTATAATTTAATAAAATTATTTTATTTATTTTTTTAATTAAAATCGTTTTATATTAAAAAATTAAAATTAAAATTATATTAAAATTTTATTATTATTTTTTTTTAATTTTATTATTTTTTATATATTCGTTATTACGATTAATATTACGAGATTTTTTATTTTTATTATTATTAATTAATAATATATTTAATAATACGTTACGAGATTAATTTTTTTTAAAAGTTTAAATAATTCGAAAAAAAAATTCGATTTTCGTAAAAAAAATATAAAAATAAAATCAAATTTTTTTTTTAATTATATAAAAACGAATTTTATTAAAAAAAATTGAAAAAATAAATATTAAATTTTTTTTTTATTAATAAAATTTATTAAAAGAAATTGGTTTTAATAAACGTATTATAATATATTATTATTAATATTTTAATTAATAAATTAATAAAAATAATACGTAAAAAAATACTTATAATAATATAAATTTTAAACGAAAAATTATTTATATATAAATTATAAATTAAAAATTTATTTTAATATTATTTTTTCTTTTTTATAAAAAGTATATAAAAATTATATTTTAAATAAAATTTTATTATTTAATTTAATATTCGTAATTTTAATATTTTAAACGCGATTTTTTTTTAATAATATAATTAATAAAATAAAATATTCGAATAAAATAAATATTTATTATAATTAAAATTTTTTAATAAAATTAAAATATTAATTTAATTATAAATATATAAAAAAAATAATATAAAAATTAAAAAAAAAATTAAAATTAAAACGCGATTAAAATAATAACAAAAAATTAAATTTAAAAATTTTATTAAATAATTTAATTTATATTTATAATATTATAATATTATATTTATAATAAAAATTATATATAATTAAATATTTATTAAATATTTTTTTTTAATAAAAAGATTTTTTTTTTTTTATAAATATAATTTTAATTTTTTAAAAAAAATATATTAAATATAAAACGAATAAAAAAAATATTTAATAAATATATATTAATTTTTTTATTTAAAAATTAAAAAAAAAAAACGTTTTTTAATATTAATAAAATATAATTTTAAAATATTAAAATTTTGAAAATTTTTTTTTTAAAAATAATAATAATATATATAATTAAAAATTAATTTCGTAAATAATTTAATTTTTATTATAATAATAATTTTTTAAAATTTTAATTAAATAAATTCTTTATTCGTTTTATAATATATATTTCGTTTTTTAATAATTAATATTAAATTATTCGAATAATATATTATAATAAATCGAAATATAAAATTTTTTATAAATAAATTAAAAAAAATATATATATTATAAAAAAATAAATACGAAATATAATAAAATGTTTATATAAATTTATAAAAATTTAAAAAAAATTCGAATAATTAAATATATTAAAAAAAAACTCGAAATATTTATTTTAAAATTATTATTTAAAAAAAAAACAAATAATAAATTTTTTTTAAATAAAATTTTATTTATTAATAAAAAATTAATATTAAAAATTGATTTAAAAAAAATATCGTTATAAATAATAATATACGTATTATATTAAAAAAAATTAAATAATTTAATAAAAACGAAAAAAAAAAAGAAAAAAAATATTAAATTTTTTTTTAAAATAAATAATACGATTAATATTCAATATAATATTAAGCGATAAAAAACGAATTATAAAATAAATAAAAAAATAAATCGTAAAACGAATTATAAAATAAATCGTAAAATAAATAACGAATTTTAATTAAAATAAAAATTATAATAAAATATAATTTTATAAAATATTATTTAATTAATTATTAAAAAATATAAAAATAATAATATACGATAAATTATTTTTTTATTTTTTTATTTTAATTTTTTTTTAATTTTTATTATTTTTAAAAAAAAAAAAAATTTAATTTAAAAATTTATATATAAATTTTTTTATTAAAATATTTTTTAATTTTTTTAATTCGTTTTATTTTTTTTACGATTTAATTTTTTTCGTATAATATTATATATTATTAATAATCGATATAATTATTAATAAAAAAAATATTTTTAATTATCGATTTTTTATAAAAAAATTTAAATATAATATAAAATTTTTTTAAAAAAAACTTTTAATATTTAATAATTATAATTTTACAATTTTAGAAATTTTCAAATTATTAATTTTTTCGTACGTAAAATTTTAATTTTTTTTTTTTTTTTTAAAAAAATAAATATTAATAAAAAAAATAAAATATAAAATAAAATTTTTTTTTGTATTTAAATTTTAATTATTTTTTTTTTATTTAATAAATTTTTTAATAATATTTTATTATTTTTATATTTTTTATTTTTTAATATATTTTTTTTTATTTAATATAAAATAAAATTTTTTTTTGTATTTAAATTTTAATTATTTTTTTTTTATTTAATAAATTTTTTAATAATATTTTATTATTTTTATATTTTTTATTTATTAATATATTTTTTTATATTTAATAATAATCGTTTTAAAAAATTTTTTTATATTAATTAAAATTGTATTTAATTATTTCGTTTTTAAAAATATTAAAATTAAATTTATTATAATTATAAATTTTTTTAATATTTAATCGAATTAATAAATTAAATAATATAATTATATAATTATTTAAAATTTAATTCGAATTTTAATTTAATATTTTTTTAAATTTTAAAAAATAATTTAAATTCGTATAATAATAAAAAATATTTTTATATTTTAAATATTAATAATTATATTATAATTATCGTTTATTATTTTTCGAAATTAAATATTATTTTTAATATATATATAATATAATAAAATAATATTATATTTATTAATAATTTTAAATTAAATAATAAATTTAATATAATAATATAAAATTTAAAATTTAAAATAATATTAATAAATATTATTGTTTTTTTTATTAATTAATATTTAATAAAAATATTTTTATAAATATTTAATTAAATAATTTAATATTTTTTAATTTGATATTTTATAATTATAAATTAATATAAAATTAATAAATATTTAAATATAAAAAATATAATATAATTTAATAATAAAATAATAATTAAAATAATAATATAAAAAAAATCGAATTTTTTATTTTTTATTATTTAAAACAAATTATCAAATTTGTAAAAATGTTTTAATTTTAAAAAAATTAATATTAAATCGAAAAAAACGTTTAATAAAATTAAATTAAATAATTTTTTATAAATTTTATTTTATTTTTTAAAATTTTTTATAGTTTTTTAATTAAATATTAATTTGTAAATTAATTTAATAATTTAATAAATTAAATTTTAAAACTCGTTTTTAAATAATTAATAAAAAATATTTATTAAAATATTTTTATAAATATTAATTTAAAAATATTTTTAAATAAAATAAATATTTTAATAAATTTAATTAAAATTAATTTAAATTTTTTTTTTTTACGTTTTATCGATTTATTTAAATTTTTATTTGTTTGTAAATATATAATAATTACTTTTTAAAAATATTTTATAATTTATTTTAAAGTATTTAATACGTTTTATATTATTTTAAAAATTTAATATTAATAATAAAAATTATTTTTTAATAATTTATTAAATAATTTAAAAAAAATTAAATAATAATTTCGAATTTTTTATTAATTATTTAAAAATTAATTACGATTTTTTTCGTTTTTTATTAATCGTTATTTAATATATTATAAAATCTTTTATAAATTATACGTATTAAATTCGCGTAATTATTAATAATATTATTTATTTTTTAAGTATTATTTTTAAATAATAATTAATTATAATAATTTTTAATAATAAATTTATTAATTCGAGTTTTTAAAAATTAATTAATTAAATTTTAATTATATTTAAAAAAAAAATATAAAATCGTTTTTAATTAAATTTTTAAAAAAATATTAATTAATTTTTAAATAAAATATAATTTTTTTTTAAATCGTTTAAATTTAAAATTTTTATAATAAAAATATTATTTTATTTATCGTTTTTAAAAAAAATATATTATATTATTATATTATTTTTATTTTTTAAAAAAAAAAAATTTATTTGAATTTAATATTTTTTCGTTATTAAATTTATTAAAATTTTATTTATTGTATTTAAAAAAATATAAATAAAAAAAATTTAAAATATATTTAATATTTTAAAATTTACGAATTTTTTTTTAAAAAAATGTTTTTTTACGACGTTTTTTATTTATTTCGTTAATTTATTATAATAAAATATAATTTTATATTATTAATTTTTTAAAATATTAAATTTTTTTTTATTTATTAATTATTTTTTTATTAATTCTTTTAATCGAATTAATAGTATTTAATTCGATTTTATTTTATTTTTTAAAATTTTTAAAAATTAAATAAAAAAATTTAATACGATTTAAATTAAAGTTTTATTGTTTAATAATTCGCGTAATATATTTTAATTCGATTAAATTAATATATTTTAATATATTTTTATTAAATAATTTTTGAAATATTATAATTAATATTTATAAATAATTATAAAAAATTAAAATTATTTTTATCAAATAAATTATTAATTAATATTTTATTATTATTATTTTTTTTTTTAAAAATTATTTATAATAATTTTAATATTTTTCATATATTAATTACGCGATATATTAAAATTTAAACGCGATAAAACGAATAAAAATTTAAAAAAAAATTTAAAAAATATATATATATATATTAATATTATTTTAAATAATAAAAAAAATAAATTTTTCGTAAAAATTATATTTGCAATATTAAAACTTTAATTAAAATTTTTTTCGAAAAAATTAAAAATATATATATAATATAAAAAATAATCGTTAATAATAATAATAATAATAATAAAAAAAAAAAATTTTTTTTTTATAAAAATAAATAATTAAATAATTAAAAATAAATAAATAAATAAAAATTAATATTAAAATAAATATTATAAAAAAAATTTAATTAAAAATAAAAAATTAAAAACAAATATTAAAATAAATAATTAAAAACGATTAATTATTAAAAATATTAATATTTTATTTATAAAAAAACATTATAAATAATATTAACGTTTAAAAAAATATTATTAATAATAATACGAATACTTTAAAAAAAATCATAAAATACTTTGAAATTATTTTTAAATATTTTAATATTATATATATTCGTTTAAAAACGATTAATAAAATAAAATTTATTTTAATTAATAAAAATTATATTATTATAAAATTAAATGTAATAATTAAAAATAATATTTAAAATTTGTATTATTTTTATTTTTTAAATAAAATTTAAATCAAAATTAATTAATATAAAATAATTATATAATAATTAAAAATAATATTTAAAATTTATATTATTTTTATTTTTTAAATAAAACTCGAATTAAAATTAATTAATATAAAATAATTATTTGAAAAAAAAAAAATTTATTTATTATATACGAAATTTAAATAATAAAATTATTAAAAATATTAAATAATTTTTATTTAATTACGATTTTTTTTTTTAATAAATTCGAATAATATAAAAAAAAAATATAATTATTTAATTTGATTTTTTTTTTATACTTTCGAATTAAATTTCGATATTATAATAAATTTAATTTAATTTAAATAAATAAATAATTTTAAATTAATAATAAAATAATTCGTAAAATAAATCGCGAAATAAATATTTTCGAATTAAAATAATTAAATAAAAAAAACGAATATTTTATAATAAATAAATAATAATAAAATTTAAAATATTTTTTTAATAATAATATTCGTAAACATATTTTAATTTAAAATTTATTATTAATAAAAAATTAAATATAAAAAAAAAAAACTTTTATTTATTATTAAATATTTATTATTAATTTATTAATTTATATTAGAAATATAATATTATAATTTTCGAATTAATAATATTAATAATAATTTAAATAAAAAATTGAAATTAAATTATAATTAATTTTAAAAATTTTATTATTTTTATTATAATTTTTTTTAAATATTAATTTTAATTATAAAATTTATATTAATAAAAATTTAATAATAAATATATTTATTTTTATTATTTAATTAATAATAATAATAAAAATTTTAATTTATAATTTTTAAATTATAATTATTTTTTTAAAAAAAAAACGAATATAATTTTAAATAAATTAAAATCGTAAAATAAATAATTATTTATAATAATAATATAACGAATAATTTTTTAAAAATATATAAATTTATATAAAATTAATTAAATTTTTTAATTTATTTTTTTAAATTATATTTAATAATTTTTTTAAATTAAAAATTTTTATATTTTATATATTAAAAATATGAAATTAAAAATTTAATATATAATTTTTAAAAAGTATTTAATTTATTAAATATAATAAATAATCGAAAAAAAAAAATATAATAAAAAAAAAAAATTTTTATATTTTTATAATTTTTATATTTTTTAAAAAATATTTAAAAATAATAAATTTTATTAAATAATTTGAAAATTTTATTTATATTAATAAAATATAAATTTTATTTTATTTTCAAACTTTAATAAATAATATTATTTTTTTTTCGTATATATTAAATTTATTTAATTTATATTAATTTAAAAAATATATTATTTTTATTCGTTAAATTTATTATAAAAAAATACGAAAATATAAAAAAAAATTTTAAAAATTTTTATAATTAATATATTAAAAAAAATAATAAATTTAATATTATTTAAAATAATTAATGAATTTTTAATTAATTAATTAATTATTCGTTTTAAAAATTAATATTAATTTTTTTATATACACGTAATATTAATACTTTTTATAATAAGCGATTTTATTCAAATTTAATCGAAGTATTTAAATATAATAATTTAATTAATTTATTAAACAATTTTACAATTACGAAATTTCAAATTAATATACAATTGATTTAATAAAAAATACTAAAACTTCGATCTACGTGCGATCGTACTGCGTTTACAATTATAATATATTAATTAATTTAAATTATATAAAACTTATAAATAAATTAAAATTCAATTAAATATCGTTAGATTTCAAGTTTTAAGCGATTTTATTAATTCGTTATTGCACAAATTAAAAGAATATAATCGCACTTAGCAAAGATTGCGATCGCAAAACTACTTAAATGCGTTTTTGCTTTAAGTATTAAAATACTATTACACTAAATTCTACTCTTATTAAACATCTAATTGTGCAATTTTCAAGGGAAGTTTCAAAGGATCTCTCTCTAGTAAATATAATCGTAATAAATATTTATAATCAATAGAATCAATCGTAGCAATTCAATATAAGAGACGGGGGTCCCAAGGGGTGTCCCCCTGGTATAAGGCTCTGCCGGAAGTGTATTTTTGCTTAAAGCGCTAAAGTACTTACTTAGTACTATAACTGCGCAGTTTTCGAGAAAAGTCCCAAAGAGTCTCTCCCTGGAATTATATACTAAGTAAAGTAATCCAAATTGATTAAATTGATCGTAGCAACTCAATATAAGAGACGGGGGGCCCAAGGGGTGTCCCCCTAGTGTAAAGCTCTACTAGAAGTGCGTTTATGCTTAAGGCGCTAAGGCAACAACACACGAAAATCCATTTTATTAGCTTTACAGCTGCGCAGCTCTAAAAGGGGGGTTCCAGGGGGTCTCTCCCTGGAATTATATGCTAAGTAAAGTAATCTAAATTGATTGAATCGATCGTAGTAGCTAAATATAAAACGGTAGTCTTAGAGGGTGTCCCCCTGGTAATATGAGACTGCGCAGTGCGTTTTTGCCTTAGGCACTTAAGAGCTTATCAGCTTATCGGCTTCACCGCCCGGCAGAATCTCAAACTACACTCAATAACTATGCCAACTTTAAATGTTTATAAAACGCTCAAATTAAGAGCTTTTGACTTGAAACTTGAAATAAAAATAGATTACTAAAGTCGAAGACTTTGAAGCCCTCTACAGGAGCGCCCCTGCGAGGCCTGCGGAGCAAAATGTGCGTCGAGTAAAGAAAAAAAGAGTTCGTCCGCTGATTGGCTCGCTTGCGAGTCGGCGGACGGACTTTTTCTCGGAACGAGAGAAACATTTTAAATTTTTAATTACGTTTAATATTAAATTTATTACGAAAAAAAAATTTAATAATATAAATATAATAATTTAAAAAAAATTTAATTTCGTAATACGTTTTTATTATAATTTTTTTATTATTACGATTTATTTATTACGTTTTTAAAATTAAAATTTAATATTAATAATAAATATTAAATTTTTTAAAAAATTTGTTTTTAAAAAAAAAAAAATTTAATATAATTAAAATATAATTATTAATATATCGAAAATTATACCTTTTTTTAATACGTTTAATATTATTATTTATTTCGATTATCGTTTAATTTTCGATTAATTTATTTAAATTTTTATATATTTTTATAATATTATTCGACGATAAGTTTTTTGCGTATATTTGAAAAATCGTCGTATAATAATTAAAATTCTTTTTTTTAATATAAAATTTTTTTTTAATTTATTTATTTATTAATTTATTAAAAATAAAAAAATTAAAATAATAAAAATATTATTAAATAATTTAATAAAATTAATAAAAAATTTTAAATAATAAAAATACGAAAAATTAAATTTTTTTAATATATATTTAAAATTAAAATAAGATTTTATTATATTTAAATCGTTTGTTTTATTATTAAAATAATTATTAAATTTTTATTAAATTTTTTATTATATTCGATTAAATATAATTTGAATATAATAAATAAAATAAAAAATAGCGTTTTTATAAAATTATAAATATATATTATAAATTTATATAAATAAAACGATTAATTATTTAAAATAAAATTTTTTAATAATATATTTTTTTTAAAATTTCGAAAATTATAAATATTATATTAAATTTTCGAATTAAAATATTAATAAATTTTATTATTTAATAAATTTTAAAAACTATAATAATTAAATTTAATTATATTTTAAATAAAATAAATAAAATATATTATAAAATTATTTTTTAATATTAAAACGATTAAAAAAAAATTTGTAATTTTTTTTTAAATATTTTAAAATTATTTTTTATTAATTAAATTTTCAAAAAAATTAATCGTATTATAAAGTTTTTAATATATTATTTTTTTTTTTTATTATTTAAATTTTCAAAAAAATAAAAATTATTTTTATATATAATAATATATTTTTACAAAATTTAAAAATCGATTTTAAATTTATTATTATTATTTTTATTAATATACGAATTTGAATTTATACGATTTTTATTTTTATTTTTATTTTAAAAAACGTTTTTATTATGCGAAAAAATTTCGTTATTATAATTTTTATTAAAAAAAATTTTTTTTTTATCGTCGAAATTAAATTTTTTTTTTTAAATTCGAAATTATTATAATTATTATTTTTTAATTCGAATAATTTATTAATATAAATTTAAAAAAAAATTTATAAAATTAATAATAAATATTATAAATAAATAAAAAATAAATAAATAAATAAAAAATAATTAATTAATAATAAATATTTTTAATAAAAAAAAATTAAAAATTAATTAATTAAAAAAAATTAATATAAATATTTTATTATTAAAATTAAAAATCGTAATTCGATAAAAAAAATTATTTATATCGAAATTTAAAATCGTAAATTTTATTTTATATAAATTATAAAATAATATAATATCAAAAATAAAAATAAAAATCGTAAACGCGTATTAATATATAAAATAATAAAAAAAAAATTTGTTTAAATATTAAAAAAAGTAATTAAAAATAAAAAATAATAATAAAAAAATTATTTTTATTTAAAATATTATATAAAATATTAAATATATTATAAAAATTAAATATTATATAAATTTAAATATATTTAATAATAAAAAACGTAAAAAATAAACAATATTTTAATTTAAATATATATATTTTTTTAAATTAATATTAAAATTATTTTTAAATTATTTTTAAAAAGTTTTATTGTTAAAATATATAATATTTTAATATTTTTTTAAAAAAAAATTCGAATTTAAAAAAAAAAAAAATTGAATATTATATTATTTAATTTGAAAAGTTTTTTATTAATATTATTATTATTAATACGTAATTCGACGACGAATTTCAAATTAAAAAATATAAAAAAATAAAATTTTAAAATAAAATTTTTAATTAATATTTTTCATAAAATATTAATTTTCGAAAAAAAATTTATAATTAAATTCGTAAACGTTAATTATAAATGTTTATAAAATAAATAAATAAATAATAATAAATTAAAGAATATTATTTATTAAAATTTTAAAAATTAATACGATTTTTAAATTGAATTTAAAAAAATAAAATTATAAATAATATATTAAACGTTTAAAATTTAATAATAATACGAAATTAATTAATATAAAACGATATATAAATAAAAAAAATATTATAGAATAATATTTAAAAAAAAATATAAAATTATAAAAAAATAAAAAAATAATTTAAATATAAAAAATTTTATTAATAAAATTAATAAAAAATAAATTTGTAAAATAATTAATATTAATAAAATAAATTGCATTTATTAAATTTTATTAATTTTAAATATAAAATTATAAATATAAAATTTAATTTTTTTAATATATATTAATTTTAAAAAAATATATTAAAAAAATCTTTTTTTATAAAGAATTTAATAATAAATCGAAAAATGAATAATATATAATATTAATATATAAAAAAAAAAAAAAGTAATAAATAATATAAAATAATTAATAAAGCGAATTATAAATTAAATCGTAAAATAAATCGTAAAATAAATCGTAAAATAAATTATAAAATAAATAAAAAAATATAAATAATTTTTTAAATTAATAATAATAAATCGAAAAAAATTATAAAATTCGAATAAAATTAAAATTATTTTTTTTTATTTTTTTTATTTTACGTATTTTATTTGTTTTTTTTACTCGATATTTATTAATAATTTTTGCGTTTTAATTTTTATAATTTAATAATTTTTACGTTATTAAATAAAAAAAATTCATTTTATTATTATTATTATATATAATAAAATTAAAAATTATAATTGTATTTTATTTCGAATTATTAATATTTTTTCGATTTACGTTTATTTTATTTTTTTATATTTAATATATTCTTTTTATAAAATTAAAAAAAAATTTTTTTTTATA